>MJUU01025581.1:33496-86690 GCA_002080025.1 Modiolus philippinarum
AATCATTTTCACCAATTGAATTTCAAAAATATTTGATTCCAATTTTGGTAAATTTCCTGAAAGTGTCAAAGACCACATATTTTTTGGAATTCTACCTAGCAACCATGTTGTTAGGGTTTCTTTCCATTAGGGCAATCATTTTCACCAATTGAATTTCAAAAATATTTGATTCCAATTTTGGTAAATTTCCTGAAAGTGTCACAGACCACATACTTTTTGGAATTCTACCTAGCAACCATGTTGTTAGGGTTTCTTTCCATTAGGGCAATCATTTTCACCGATTGAATTTCAAAAATGTTTTATTCCAATTTTGGTAAATTTCCTGAAAGTGTCACAGACCACATATTTTTTGGAATTCTACCTAGCAACCAAACTGTTAGCATTTGTTTTGATAAGGTCAATCATTTTCAACTTCGGTATTTAGTTATTTCACCAATTGGATTTCGAAAATAATTGATTCCAAATTTGGTAAATTTCCTGAAATTGTCAAAGACCACTAATATTTGGAATTCTACATTGAAACCATAGTTCAAAACTTTGTTAGAATTAGAAGAAACATTTCACCAATTTGATTTCCAAAATATATGATTCCAAGTTTGGTAAAATTCCTGGAAGTCTCAAAGACTACTTATTTTTTGGAATTCTGCTTAACAACCATATATTCTTTAATTCCTTATGGTAAAAATAGTGACTGTCAATAGTTTAATTCAAAAATGTTAAGAAAAATTATACCCATAGTCTATAGCTGTTTTCTGTGTCAAACAGGGGGTGCGGGGATCACTGTCGTTTCCGACAGTCATTACTCTATTTTTTTTTCTTTTATCTCGAGCATATTTTCCAAAGTCTGATTGAGAAGGCTTAAATGATTATTTATTATTGATCCATTTATTTTTTTCGTGTTTCGGATGTTGCGAACATTTGTAACATATACATTATATGTATCGCATAAGAATGAAAATAACCAATTGGGGATAAATAATTATATTTCAAGCATATTCATTTAAATTCCGTCAATTTAATAGGTGAACATCGATCACGTGGCATATCAATGTAAAGTTGCAATCTCATGAAATGCATATGACCACATGACCACGTGGCGGGATGGATTTGTAACCCCAATGTACGTGATGTGCTTAAAGTTTGTAAAAGTTTGTTTTTTTAAATTTCTGTTTAAAATGTAATTATAAGAATTGAATGCATTATATTGAAGTTTCATAAGGATTATGAAAGTGCTGACCGGGGGCACATTTTCAACATGAAGCGCTGCGGTCAACACTGTCTAACCCCAGTGAAACTTCAAAATAATGCATTCGATTCTTAATTAAAAAAATTACCGAACAGAATTGTCAAAAGCCGAAATCCAAAGGGAAAATAACTAAATACCGGGGTTAAATGATAGATAAGCCGGAAAACCAACGAAAAATGTAAAACGCAATGGACCTGTGTTAACATATGTGTATATAGGTATTTTAACAGAAATTATGAGCAAAATAATACCTTTTTTTAAATCCTATATTAATTCACAGACAATATGACAAGTGCCGTTTACGAATAGGAAATGCTTACCTGTCCGGAATAGTTAATATCGTCCCCGGTATTTATGGATGTCTTTACTGGAAGCCTTTAAAGGTATGAGTGTTAAATTTGTAAATTTGATTTTTTATGATGTCTCATATGATGCTCGGTTTTGATTTTTATACTGTATGCCTATGTTCCTTATTTATTCTAATTATGTTATTCCATATAACACTTGAACCACAAAACCCTTAAAAAGGACAGTAATTTTACGATGGAGCTTAAATTGCAGTTATATTTCATTTTTATTATATATATTTTACCTGCAAAGTCCGTTAAGATTTCTTCACAAGAAAACATCCGATATTGTATTGTTTCTTATCATATTTCGTATGTCACAATTTTAACAAATAACTGAAATACTAGTCCACAAATTAAAAAAACAAAATGAAATCACAATATGCTTAAAGTATGTAGGATGACAAACAAAACCGTTGTTGTCATATATATACAATCAATTCGTTTCAAAAACATACGACTTCATTTTTGAAAAAGTGGTGAAATAGACTGTTGGAATATAATTAAAGGAAATATGCATGAAATAAACAAAGCAAAGGAAAACATGGAAAGTTATTCACATTACATTATTCTTCCTAGTGAATATTGCAGTCGTTTATCAGACCATTGCAGCAGTCTAAAAAACTTTCATGAAGATAAACGTTAAAATTTCTCCCGAGGAAGCTGAATTTCCACTTGCTTTCATAATATGTAGAACAAATGGTTAGATTATTGGGGCCATTTACATGCTCCATAACTGGTACTGTATCCATACAGACCTCAGCGCACAAAGGGATGTCCATATAGCTGTTCGGGCTGTTGAAAATTGCTTTTTATTTCCGTGCATTGTAGCTGTCTCACGTCCTTGTTTTGTCTTTGTTTTTATCTGTTACCGTTTTTGCCATGTCTTTGGACTTCGATTTTTGTAGTCATCGCTTCCCTTGTTCCTTCGGTATTCTACTGCCGTTGTTTGATAATGTTTTCTTGGCGACAAAAACAGAGGACGTGATTTATGGTCATATCAGTCGGTTAAAAGCTGAAATCAGCTGCATGAGGAATCTTTTACAGACACATAGAAATTGGAGATACGATCTGAATGTACCAAATCAGCAATATCCATTGAAAACCAATGCTGATATTGTGATGATTCTTAAAACGTATTACTCATCAAATATAATTGAAGGAATAACAAATCCTCGAAGAATGCAAATGTATAGATATGAAAATCATTATTTATTAGAAAATAATGCATTGATGCCAAAAGGCAAAAAGGCTCCATTTTTATATAAAAACAAATCTATTTCGATTGTGAAGGGTAGTGCTCTTGGATGTTTCACTCGTAGTTTCGTACAATATGCACTACAAACTGAATTAGCAGCACACTTGCTGCAGTGGATGAACGATGTTTACAGTCCAGATGAATTTTATTGGGCAACTTTGAATTACAACGAAGAGATTCCAGCACCTGGTCGCTTTATTGGTAAATATGCTTTTATTATGGGTAAATTTTTAACTGCCACTCACCCTTTTCTAACAAATGATACTAACTGCAGTAAAAGTTCATAGCTTCATGTTTTTACTCAGTATCATAGTTTTAGTATTTCACAATGGTTGCATGCTACTTAATTTTTGTACAATTTTCCTATCAAAATTGCAAATTTATAAGAAAACAAAAAGAACACGTTTCAACACACAATGGGTATTTCAATGGGAACAAAAAGTGTGATAATTTAAGCTGACCTTTTCCTTCGTTTGTATAGAGCAAAAGTTTTTAAGGGGGCATGCACAGAAGAGAAAACACAACTAGACCATTCCTTTCAACTTCCGATATATAGACAATGCAAGATCATTGATTTAAAGTAAAGGTAATCAATTCTTCTACAATGGGCTTGAGATTAATGAAACAACGATACACCCTGCTGTGATTCCTACCTTGACATTTTTTAACATTGATGACGTCTGAAATCTGGGTTATATGGCAAACTTGGTGATTTGAACTTCCAATTTGTGACCTTTCCTTTTTTTAAAAGCAATACACCTACCTCTTCAATAGTTGCATCGTTACTGTGTAGCGTGTAGTTTAATCATTGGCTATTTGAAAAGAGCAAAGACATTGTCTCAGAAACGTCAGGAATAGGCTCGGCCTTTATTAAGTCTCCCAAATGAAGTTTGGGGAGACTTATTGTTTTTGTTGCGTTTCTTATTATTAAGTCTCCCAAACGAAGTTTGGGAGACTTATTGTTTTTGTTGCGTTTCTTATTAAGTCTCCCAAACGAAGTTGGGAGACTTATTGTTTTTGTTGCGCGTCTTATTAAGTCTCCCAAACGAAGTTGGGAGACTTATTGTTTTTGTTGCGTTTCTTATTATGTCGCCCCTGACGTAGTCGGGACGACATATTGTTTTTGGTCCGTTTCTTTGTTATTATTATTATTATTATTTTTCATTATTCTTTCTTTCTTCCAAGGATTTTTGTCCACCTATTTTCTCAAAGATGCCTGGACAGATATCGTTCATATTTAGTACAAAGTTGGATCACTATCTGGAGGGGTGCATGCAAGTAAAATTTTTTTCAAAGTCACCGCCATTTCCAAGATGGCTACCAAAATACGAAAAATTCGAAATTCGTCCAATTTTTACAAAAATTGAAATTTTCTCAGTCATGCTTCAATGGAATTCCTTCATATTTGGTACAAAGTTGGATTAGTATCTGGAGGAGGGTATGCAAGGAAAATTTTTTTCAACATGGCTGCCTATTCCAAGATGGCCGCCGAAATACGTCAAAATTTCAACTTTGTCCGATTTCAGTGAAATTTGATTTCTAGGTAGATTTTGATGCTGCAAACAAGCTGGAATCATCGAATTGGCTGTCAGGGGCGACATCAGCTATTGCTTGCAATTGCAAATCTAGTATTGTTATTGCTTTTCTCTTTTATTTTCTTCCAATGATTTTTGTCCGGCTTCGTTCTCAAAGATGCCTGGACAGAATTCATTCATACTTGGCACAAAGTTGAACCACCATGAGAAGATGTGCATGCACTAACAAAAATGTTCAAAATGGCTGCCATTTTCAAGATGGCCGCCATTTTACGTCAAAATATTGAGGATTCAATAAATCAGGAACTGAGTGGCAGACTTTGTTCATATTTTGTATTAATGTTTAAAAAGATGAGAGGAAGAAATTCATGTGAAAAAATTTTGCAAAATGTCCGCCATATTCAAGATGGCCGCCAAAATTCGTCAAAATTTCAACATTGTCCGATTTCAATGAAAATTGATTTCTACGTAGATTTTGACACTACGAACAAGATGGAATCATCGACTTGGACGTCTGGGGCGACATCAGCTATTGCTTGCAATTGCAAATCTAGTTATGTCGCCCCAGACGTAGTCGGGACGACATATTGTTTTTGGTCCGTTTCTTTGTTATTATTATTCCGCTTTCTTTCTTTCTTTCTTTCTTTCTTCCACCTCTTTTTGTCCGGCTTATTTCTCAATGATGCCTGGACAGAAATCATTCATGTATGGTACAAAGTTGGAACACTATCTGGAGGGGTGCATGCAAGTAAATTTTTTTTCAAAGTCACCGCCATTTCCAAGATGGCTACCAAAATACGAAAAATTCGAAATTCGTCCAATTTTTACAAAAATTGAAATTTTCTCAGTCATGCTTCAATGGAATTCCTTCATATTTGGTACAAAGTTGGATTAGTATCTGGAGGAGGGTATGCAAGGAAAATTTTTTTCAACATGGCTGCCTATTTCAAGATGGCCGCCGAAATACGTCAAAATTTCAACTTTGTCCGATTTCAATGAAATTTGATTTCTAGGTAGATTTTGATGCTGCAAACAAGCTGGAATCATTGAATTGGCTGTCAGGGGCGACATCAGCTATTGCTTGCAATTGCAAATCTAGTTATGTCGCCCCAGACGTAGTCGGGACAACATATTGTTTTTGGTCCGTTTCTTTGTTATTATTATTAAGTCTCCCAAACGAAGTTTGGGAGACTTATTGTTTTTGTTGCGTTTCTTATTATTATTATTATTATTCTTTCCCTTTCTTCTCTTCGCAATGAACTTGTCCATTTAAATTTCAGAGACTATTAGACCTAGAGCTTTCAAACTTGGTAGCATATTATCCCCATTTATCTAGATGTGCAGTGAGAAAAATTTTTTCAAAGGGGGTCCATTAAGGGTACTTTAGGGCGTGTCAAAAATGGGTGGGGTTGTCCTATAGTAACTCTATGGGAAAATGAAATTTTGAATGCTTTCACTGTATCTCAAAAACTATTATACCTAGCTCCGTCAAAATTCATTGGAAGGTTGTATGTGATGTAAGACAAAGATTTACAGTATTGGGCATTTCAAAAAAAAATTATGGTTGCCATGGAAACCATACCAAAAAAAATTGAATTTTTGAGAAAATCGTATTTACTGTTGATATTTGTATTTTTATTACAGCTATATGTATTACTTAGATAATAAGGGGAACCCCTGCCCAAATTTGTTTTGAAACAGGGTATCAAATGGGTTTTAATGGATAATCCAGCATTTGGTTGCCATGGAAACAAAGCCAGAAAGCTATAATTTTGAGAAAAACATGTTTTTTGATCTGTGTTATGTGATTTCATCTATATGTATAAAGTAAATTATAAGGCTAACCCCTGCTCAATTTTTTTTAATTGTATTTTTATTACAGCTTTATATATTACTTAAATAATAAGGGGAACCCCTGCCCAAATTTTTTTTTTGAAACAGGGTATCAAATGGGTTTTTATGGATAATTGAGCATTTGGTTGCCATGGAAACCAAGCCAGAGCGCTTTAATTTTTAGAAAAAAACGTATTTTTTGCTGTGTGTTATGTTTTGATTTCAACTATATGTATAAAGTAAATTATAGGGGGAACCCCTGCTCAATTTTTTTTTTGAAAGGGGGTTTTATAATGACGAGGAATCCGATATTGGAGTTCGTTTGGGAGACTTTTGTGTTTCGCTTGCGAACACAGTTATAACTTGTTATTATTATTATTATTCCACAATTGTTTCTTTCTTCCACCCATTTTTGTCCGGGAGATTTCTCAAAGATGCCTGGACAGAATTCAATCATACTTGGTACAAAGTTGGAACACTATCTGAAGTTGTGCAATCAAGAAACATTTTCCTCAAATTTGCCGCTATTTCCAAGATGGCCGCACGAATACAAAAAATTCGAATTCGGTCCAATTTCAACTAAAATTGATATTTTCTCAATGATGCATGAAAAGATTTCAATCATATTTGGTACAAAGTTGGATCACCTTGAGGAGATGTGCATGCACCGGAAAAAATTTTCAAAATGGCCGACATTTCCAAGATGGCCGCCATAATACGTCAAAATTTCACCTTTGTCAGATTTCAATGAAAATTGATTTCTAGGTAGATTTTGACGCTGCGAACAAGATAGAAGCATGAAATTGGCTGCCAGGGGCGACATCAGCTATTGCTTGCAATTGCAAATCTAGTATTGTTATTGCTTTTCTCTTTTATTTTCTTCCAATAATTTTTGTCCGGCTTCGTTCTCATAGATGCCTGGACAGAATACATTCACACTTGACACAAAGTTGAACCATCATGAGAAGATGTGCATGCACTAACAAAAATTTTCAAAATGGCTGCCATTTTCAAGATGGCCGCCATTTTACGTCAAAATATTGAGGATTCAATAAATCAGGAACTGAATGGCAGAATTTGTTCATATTATGTATTAATGTTAAAAAAAAAATGAGAGGAAGGAATTGATATGAAAAAATTTTGCAAAATGTCCGCCATTTCCAAGATGGCCGCCATTTTACGTTAAAACACAGAAGATTCATTAACTCAGGAATTGCTTTGCAGAATTGCTTCATATTTTGCATAAATGCTCGATAAGATAAGCCGAAGGAATTTACGGGAAGACATTTTTCAAAATGGCCGCCATGTCCAAGATGGCCGCCATAGTACGTCGAAATTTCAACGTTGTCCGATTTCAACGAAAATTGATTTCTAGGTAGATTTTGACGCTGCGAACAAGATGGAAGCATCGAATTGGCTGCCAGGGGCGACATCAGCTATTACTTGCAATTGCAAATCTAGTTATTATTATTATTCTTCCATCTTTCTTTATTCTCGTCCTAATGAACTTGTCCGCAGCAGATAGCAGAAACCATTGGACCTAGAATATTAAAACTTGGTAGCATATTAGCCCCATGTATATAGATTTGCAATCATCAAAAATTTTTCAAAAGGGGGTTCATTAAGGGTACTTTTTGGGTATCAAAAAGGGGTGGGGTAGTCCTATAGTAAACCTATGGGAAATTGAAATTTTGAAAGTTTTTCAACATTTTTTTCACTGTTTCTCAATAACTATTAACACTAGCTCCATGAAACTTCAACAGAAAGGTTAGGGTCATGTAAGAAAGGGTTCCACGGCATTGGAAATTTCAAAATAACTACCATTGCCATGGAAACCATACCAAAAAAAATGGAAATTTTGGGAAAATAGTAGTTTCTGTTGATAATTAAGTATTTTTATTACAGCAATATGTATTACTTAGATAATAAGGGGAACCCCTGCCCAAATTTTTTTTGAAAGGGTCTGAAACTTCAGTGTAATGGACAAAAGAGCACTTTTTTGCCATGGAAACAAAACCAGAAACGTATTTTTTGTTGAAAAATTGAGTTTTCTGACAAAAAAAGAAATTTTGAGAAATATGTATTAAATAGGTTATAAGGGGAACCCCTGCCCAAATTTTCTTTGAAAAGAGATCTGAAATTGGATGTAATGGACAAAAAACATTTGGTTGCCATGGAAACAAAACTAAAAGCATATTTTTGGGGAACATCAGGTTTTCTGATAAAAAAGAAGGAATTTTGAGAAATATGTATTACATAGCTTATAAGGGGAACCCCTGCTCAGATTTTTTTTGGAAAGGGTCTGAAATTGGGTGTAATGGACAAAAGAACACTTTGTTGCCATGGAAACAAAACCAGAAACGTATTTTTTGTTGAAAAATTGAGTTTTCTGACAAAAACAAAGGAATTTTGAGGAATATGTATTAAATAGGTTATAAGGGGAACCCCTGCCCAAATTTTTTTCGAAAGGGTCTGAAATTGGATGTAATGGACAAAAGAGCATTTGGTTGTCATAAAAGCAAAACCAGAAATTATTTTTTTTAAATAGGTTATGAGGGGAACCCCTACCCAAATTTTTTTAAAAAGGGAGTCTTGTAATGCCTTGGTATCCAATATGGGAGTTCGTTTGGGAGACTTTTGTGTTTCGCTTGCGAACACAGTTATTACTTGTTATTATTATTATTCTTCCATCTTTCTTTATTCTCGTCCTAATGAACTTGTCCGCAGCAGATCTCAGAAACCATTGGACCCAGAAGTTTCATACTTGGTAGCAGATAAGCCCTATGTATCTAAATTTGCAACCATCAAACATTTTTTAAAGGGGGTCCATTAAGGGTACTTTTGGGGGTATTAAAAAGGGGTGGGGTAGTCCTATAGTAACCCTATGGGAAAATGAAATTTTGAATGATTTTCATCATATTTTTCACTGTTTCTCAAAAACTAGAAACACTAGCTCCATGAAACTTGATGGGAAAGTTGAGGGTCGTGTAAGGAAGGGTTCCACAGCATTGGAAATTTCAAAATAACTACCGTTGCCATGGAAACCATACCAAAAAATTGAAATTTTGGGAAAATAGTAGTTTCTGTTGATAAAAGTATTTTAATTACAGCAGTATGTATTAGTAAGATTATAAGGGGAACCCCTGGCCAATTTTTTTTTGGAAAGGGTCTGAAATTGGCTTCAATGGACAAAAGAGCACTTGGTTGCCATGGAAACAAAACCGGAAGCATATTTTTGGTTGAAAAACTTGAGTTTTCTGATAGAAAATAAGGAATTTTGAGAAATATATATTACATAGCTTATAAGGGGAACCCCTGCCCATTTTTTTTTTTGGGAAAAGGTCTCATATTGGTTGCAATGGACAAAAGAGCACTTGGTTGCCATGGAAAGAAAACCAGAAACATATTTTTGGTTGAAAAATTGAGTTTTCTGATAAAAAATAAGGAATTTTGAGATATATACATTACATAGCTTATAAAGGGAACCTCTGCCCAAAATTTTTTTTGGAAAGGGTCTGAAATTGGATGTAATGGGCAAAAGAGCACTTGGTTGCCATGGAAACAAAACCGGAAGCATATTTTTGGTTGAAAAAATTGAGTTTTCTGATAGAAAATAAGGAATTTTGAGAAATATATATTACATAGCTTATAAGGGGAACCCCTGCCCAATTTTTTTTTGGGAAAAGGTCTCAAATTGGTTGCAATGGACAAAAGAGGACTTGGTTGCCATGGAAAGAAAACCAGAAACATATTTTTCGTTGAAAAATTGAGTTTTCTGATAAAAAATAAGGAATTTTGAGATATATACATTACATAGCTTATAAAGGGAACCCCTGCCCAAAATTTTTTTTGGAAAGGGTCTGAAATTGGATGTAATGGGCAAAAGAGCTCTTTGTTGCCATGGAAGGAAAACCAGAAACATATTTATTGTTGAAAAATTGAGTTTTCTGATCAAAAAAAGGGAATTTTGAGAATTATGTATTAAATAGATTATAAGGGGAACCCCTGCCCAAATTTTTTTTTGGAAAGGGTCTGAAATTGGTTGCAATGCACAAAAGAGCACTTGGTTGCCATGGAAAGAAAACCAGAAGCAGATTTTTTGTTGAAAAATTGAGTTTTCTGATAAAAAATAAGGAATTTTGAGAAATATATATTACATAGCCTATAAGGGGAACCCCTGCCCCAAATTTTTTTTGGAAAGGGTCTGAAATTGGATGTAATGGACAAAAGAGCACTTTGTTGCCATCGAAACAAAACCAGAAACATATTTTTTTGGAAAATCAGGTTTCCTGACAAAAAAGGAGGAATTTTGAGATATTTATTACAAAGGTTATTAGGGGAATCCCTGCCCAAATTTTTTTCTTGAGGGAGTCTCGTAATGCCTTGAAGTCCGATATGGGAGTTCGTTTGGTAGACTTTTGTGTTTCGCTTGCGAACACAGTTATAACTTGTTATGTCGCCCCAGACGTAGTCGGGACGACATATTGTTATTCCTCCGTTTCTTATTATTATTATTATTCCGCCCAAAGTTTGTCCGGTCAATTACTCAGCAATGCATGATCAGAAGTTAATGAAACTTTGCATAAAGTTGGATCACCATATGAAGATGTGCGTTTTAATATTTTTTTTTCAAAATGGCCGCCATTTCCAAGATGGCCGCCAAAATACGTCGAAATTTAAACTTTGTCGGATTTCAACGAAAATTGATTTCTAGGTAGATTTTGACGCTGCGAACAGGATGGAATCATCGAATTGGCTGCCAGGGGCGACATCATCTATTGCTCGCAATTGCAAGTCTAGTATTGTTATTGCTTTTCTCTTTTATTTTCTTCCAATGATTTTTGTCCGGCTTCGTTCTCAAAAATGCCTGGACAGAATTCATTCATACTTGGCACAAAGTTGAACCACCATGAGGAGGTGTGCATGCACTAACAAAAATTTTCAGAATGGCTGCCATTTTCAAGATGGCCGCCATTTTACGTCAAAATATTGAGGATTCAATAAATCAGGAACCATAAGGCAGAATTTGTTCATATTTTGTATTAATGTTTAAAAAGATGAGAGGAAGGATTTCATGCGGAAACATTTTGCAAAATGTCCGCCATATTCAAGATGGCCGCCAAAATACGTCAAAATTTCAACATTGTCTGATCTCAACAAAAATTGATTTCTGGGTAGTTTTTGACACTACAAACAAAATGGAATCATCGACTTGGACGTCTGGGGCGACATCAGCTATTGCTTGCAATTGCAAATCTAGTATTGTTATTGCTTTTCTCTTTTATTTTCTTCCAATGATTTTTGTCCGGCTTCGTTCTCAAAGATGCCTGGACAGAATTCATTCATACTTGGCACAAGATGGCGTCATTTTACGTCAAAATATTGAGGGTTCAATAAATCAGGAACTGAATGGCAGAATTTGTTCATATTTTGTATTAATGTTTGATAAGATGAGAGGAAGGAATTCATGCAAAAAAATTTTGAAAAATGTCCGCCATATTCAAGATGGCCGCCAAAATACGTAAAAATTTCAACATTGTCCAATTTCAATGAAAATTGATTTCTAGGTAGATTTTGACAATACGAACAAGATGGAATCATCGACTTTGACGTCTGGGGCGACATCAGCTATTGCTTGCAATTGCAAATATAGTATTGTTATTGCTTTTCTCTTTTATTTTCTTCCAATGATTTTTGTCCGGCTTCGTTCTCAAAGATGCCTGGACAGAATTCATTCATACTTGGCACAAAGTTGGACCACCATGAGAAGATGTGCATGCACTAACAAAAAATTTTCAAAATGGCTGCCATTTTCAAGATGGCCGCCATTTTACGTCAAAATATTGAGGATTTGATAAATCAGGAACTGAATGGCAGAATTTGCTCATATTTTGTATTAATGTTTCAAAAGATGAGAAGAAGGAATTCATGAGAAAAAAATTTGCAAAATGTCCGCCATATTCAAGATGGCCGCCAAAATACGTCAAAATTTCAACATTGTCCGATTTCAACGAAAATTGATTTCTAGGTATATTCTAATCATACAAAGAAGATGGAATCATCGACTTGGACGTCTGGGGCGACATCAGCTATTGCTTGCAATTGCAAATCTAGTTATTATTCTTCTTTCTTTATTCTCGTCCGCATGGACTTGTCCGAAACAGATCTCAGAGACCATATGACCTAAAGCTTTCAAACTTTGTAGGATGTTAGCCCCATATATCTAGTTGTGCAACATTAAAAAATTTTTCAGATAGGGGTCCATTAAGGGTACTTTTGGGGGCTCAAAAAGGGGTGGGGTCCTCCATGTTAACCCTATGGGAAAAATGAAATTTTGAATTTTTTTCCTTTTACAGCTATATGTATTAGTAAGGTTATAAGGGGAACCCCTGCTCAATTTTTTTTTTTGGAAGAGGGTTTTATAATGCCCAGAAATCCGATATGGGAGTTCGTTTGGGAGACTTTTGTGTTTCGCTTGCGAACACATTTACATCTTGTTATGTCGCCCCAGACGTAGTCGGGACGACATATTGTTTTTTGTCCGTTTCTTTATTAAGTCTGCCAAACGAAGTTTGGGGAGACTTATTGTTTTTACTCAATTCTTATTATTATAAAGTCTCCCAAACGAAGTTTGGGGAGACTTATTGTTTTTACTCAATTCTAATTTTTATTATTCTTGTTCATCTTCTTCTTCCGCCTCGAAATTTGTCCGACCATTTTCTCAGAAACTAATGGACTGATCTTCACCAAACTTCACATGAAGATGGATCCTTATCCCGAAAGATGCAAACAGGTCTTGGAATTTTCAAAACGGCACCGGTTCCCATGAAAATGGCAAAAAGGCGGGAAAATGAAAGTGCTCAGAATTGGATGAAACTTTATAGGAAGGTTGCTTAGGACATGGGGAAAAGGTTTCCGATGTCCAAGACTTCAATATGGCACTGGTTGTCATGGAAACGCCAAAAAAGGCGGGAAAATCAAAGTGCTCAGAATTGGATGAAAATTTAAAGGAAGGTTGCTAAGAACATGGAGAAAAGGTTTCCGGTGTCCAAGACTTCAAAATTATATCCGTTGCCATGGAAACAGAAAAAGGGTGGGAAAATTGAAAGTGCTCAGAATTGAATGGAACTCTACAGACAGGTTGCCAACGATGTGTGGAAGTGATTTGTAGCCCATATTTCTGATTTGGGAGTTCGTTTGGGAGACTTTTGTATCAGCATCCTGATACAGTTATAAATTATTACTTTTGTCTCCTTAGGAATTATATTCTACCGTATGCAGAGCGGGACACTCTCTCACTTGATGTCACTTTTTAAAGGTTTACATTATAAGTGCTTTGCTTTTGAGCTTAATATTCGTATATTTTATTCCCACTCTTACGAAGAAAATTCGGGGATATTGTTATACCCTCTGTCTGTCTGTTCGTCTGTCCGTCCGTCCGTCACACTTTTCTTGTGACTCAAACTCCCCCTACATTTTTAGATTAAGGGATTTAATTTTGTTGTAGAATTGTTGCATATAGTCTGTAGATGCGCAATAAGCTTTCGGATTTTTAATTTTTATCTTGGTGCAAACAAGAGGCCCAAAAATGTTGATTTTGACAAAGGCCCAAAGATGTAGATTTTGACACATGTGGCATGTGACACAAACTCCTCCTACATTTTTTTATTTAGGGATAAAATCTTTATTCAGAATTGTTGCATATAGTCTGTACATTTGCAATAAACTTTCAGAATTATGATTCCGGTTCAAACTATGGTTAATTTCCTAAAAATGTCAAAGACTCATATTTTTTAAAATTTCAGCATATACTTATGTTTTTTAGCAATTGTTTGATAAAAAATGAGATTTTGAATAATAAGAATTTTAAAATGCGATTCTAAGTTTGGCAAATTTTCTGAAAGTCTCAAAGACCACTTATTTGTTTTGAATTATACCTAGAAACCATTCTAAAATAATTTGTTAGTTGAAGACAAACATTTTAACTTAAGTGATTTCAAAAGTATTTGATTCCGATTTTGGTAAATTTTCTGAAAATTTCAAAGACCACATTATATATCGTGGATTGTTCAAAATATGATATTAAAATTCCTTAAAAAGCAAACTATAATTTGTACAAATCGAGGAGTTATCGAGGAGTTATCCCTTTTCTTCATAGTCTTGGTGCATTCTAAGTAATTTGTTACTACTAAATCATTTTTGTAATTTAAATCCAAACTCAATTTTGAAAATTTCATTGTTGATTCTAAAATGCTGATAGAAAAACAAAATTTATCATGTGGCAGGATTTCTGGCTTTCCTACGGACATGATCATTCGAGTTGGGTTTTGGAAATAACTATCATAATTGACTCTGGTAAAATTAATATTCCAAAATTACTCATTTTCCTTTTCTTGATGGCATATTCTACAAGGTTTATTCATCTGAACTTGAACAATTTTAATGAACGATCCAAGAATCAAACCTCGTGTCATTTCTTTTTTGCTACGGTATTCGTTTGTCGATTTGTTAGAAGTAACAACCCTTCTTCCCCTGCGTACGGTGAATATGTATTAAAAATGCAAAGATATAGAGTAAATGCACATGAGACAAAGTCTCTACACATACATGTTTTTACCAAGCAATCTTGTTCTTCATGTTGAAGTCACCTTGAGGCCTTAAATAATGAGCTATCTTCATTCATCATACTAACGTAAAGATGGCTTCTAGCTCCATTTGAGCGGTATATAAAATATAAAGGTCTCGCAACTTGCGATGAATTTTTTTACATTTGACTAGATCTTGCAGTTAAGGTGGTTCGGGGGACTTGGCGAAATCCATAAGAATTTTTCAATATTTTGCAGAATTAGACTTCAAAAATTGAACTTACAAAAAATAAAATAAAATTTTGGGGTCTCGGACCATATAAGCCCACAATCTTGCTCCGAAAATAGGGTATTTTTAGTTGAAATGTTAAAGAAAATGATCATTTAAAAAAAATATTATTCAAGTTCCACTCATGAGAATTTTGATTAATTTTATATATTGCTTGGCCCTGTATTGAACTTTCTAAAAACAGAAAGAAATATCGGGGTCACGGGCCTTATTATGTAAATATTTCACAAAATTAAAATTTTATAGTGATTTCTTTGTAAAGTAAGTGAGAACCGAACCGTCAATCCAAAACGAATAATCCAAGGACAATGGCAACATCGGAAACAAAAAAGAAACAGAGACACAACACGAGTACGGCACAGAAAAGAAAAATGAAGACACACACACACACACACACACACACACACACACACACACACACACACACACACAGATGAACAACACGGACCCAATAACAAACCATGGGTGAGATCAGGTGCACCGGTAGAGTAAGTATCTCCTGTTCTTATAAGACACCCGCCGTGTTGAACATGTCAAATCCGGTAGAGGAAACAACAAATAAGCTTTAAAGGGAAAGATCTGTTGTCATCTGGGAAACAGATATCCCATAGCGGTCCACAAGATGGTGATGTCGACCGTAAAACTTCTGGAGGGATGACTTCAAGTTTTGGGTAACATACCCTTGTTGAATTAGCCTATTTGTGAGCAACCGGGCTCTAACACGGAAGTCGCTGTATCGAACACAGGCTCTTGAATAGCGAATGAGCTGGGAGATGTAAACTCCATATGCGGGCGCTGTTGGGATGTTGCTACAAAGAAAAGGGAAAAATTTTTTTTTGAAATTACCTCCCTTGTTTAAATTTTCATTTCAAAGAATTTACAGTATAAATACAATTCTGGATTTTTCGTCTGAAATGAATGCTAAATTTAGAGAAATTATCCTATTATTTGAGTTGTAAGCGAAATATTTTAAAGATTTGTCCAAATATTAAAACGTTTGTATATTTCTTTAATGAAAAATACCTATCAAAGCATGAAACATGAAAACAAAATGGCGGAATACCACCGATCCACCTTAAGTCTTTTCATCTAAACTATCGGACCTCAATGGCTACGATTACCTTTGGACCTCACATTTCTCATATATACATGTAAAGCATAACCACGCATCCGATGTCACTACTAAAACAATGTACATCTCATTTCTCATACTTGTAAGAGCAATATGCCAGTTTAATTTCTGTTTGTTGACGATTCCGCATCCACGACAGGAAAGTTGCGACACCTAGCAATGAATTCTTCTGAAACCGGTTCTAGGGGCCATCTTGAACGTCTCTGAGGTATAATTGAATATATTTGTTGATGGCCTCATGGGGAATTCAAGATGAAGAACAACAATAAAAGTGTTGTATCATTGCTTTGTTCTATCATATATTTACAGAGACTTTGTCTCATGTGCACTTACACTATATCCTTTCATTGTATATTTAAGACCGGTGTTTGTCTCTTCTACAGTATAGAGTCCGTTAAGGGAGTACGAGTGTCAGAAATTTTGTAATTAGAATTAAAATTCTGACCTTTTGTTTTGAAGAGCACTACTAATGGAGCAAAAAAATTTGAAAATCCATGTAGGAATTTTTGAGATATAAGGCGTCAAAATTTCGGCGGGAATCAGATCTCTCTAGAGTTTTCCTTCAATTTGCACAAGGTGTTTATAGGCCCTTAAATATATGGAGTTAAAATTGGAAGTTGATTAAATTTTATACACAGTCTATTTTATGTATTTTAAAGTGATTTATGACCAAGAAACTGTGATCCATGTGCAAAAAAATTTAGCATTGTTTTAAATGATAAAACCCGAGGATATAGAATGCTTCTGAAATCTGACGCTCGTACTCCCTTAAAAGATTCCACTTGCAAGAAATGTATGCTCTCAATAATTTTTAGTTGTACTGTATTTGTACATTATAGAATTTCTCGTAAGGATATACTATCATACTTTTAAATTTTGGCATTTTTAATTTCCAAATGTTTTTTTTGAACACCTATTAATAGTTACCACATCTCACTATATTACAATGCCAAGTTCTCTTACAATCGACTTGATGGGTATCCTGTGTTTTTCTAAATAATGTAACTAATCACTAGCTTGGGACACTGTTACTTTTGACGGGCATAGGATGACAGTGACTGTAAGAGCCCTTTGTCAGTTTCATTTATGTTTATTGACAGACGATCCCGCATCCTTGACAAGCAAATTAGGGATATAGCGTTGCTTGTCATCTAGCAATGAATTATATTTAAACTGGTGTTAAGGACCGTCCTGTACTTACTATGAGGTAATAGTAAATCTCATTGGCCTCATTCAAGATCAAGAACAACTTTAAAGGCGTTGTACCATTGCTCGATACGGACATGTACTTGTAGAAACTTTGTCTAATGTGCATTTATTCTATATCCTTTCAATGTATATTGTATTTGTACAATGAATTGTGACACTCAAATACCGGTTAACTACACTTCCTTTTATTACACAGCAATGACGGTTTACGTACGTGAAACAGGTCACGATTACCCTCCCGGAGAATATGATGATACTGTGATTTTCGTACGGGTTCACACTGTTAGTCTTATAAATATGTTTTTGTGACATTTTTGTCTTGTTCATTTTCTGTTTTGCCTTTGTTCTGTTGTCTCTAATTGTGATGCTTTATATTGCCATGTTTTTACCTATTCGATCTGTTCTTTCAGTATTCCTTCCCGATGAATCATAGTGTGGAAATCCTAAACCAACTGTTGAAATATGACCTATGTGCTTTACACGAGTGTCTATATTGAAATTGCAGTTCTAATTAAGTCAAATCTAACAGGTCTTTTGTATAATTATGTTTGAAGTAATCTTTCCGTCGTTTATGGGTAATTACAAACGTACCGAACAGAATTGTCAGGAGTCAAAATCAAAAGGGCAAAAAGACAAAGTTGGTGGAAACCACTAGAAAATTGAAAACTGCTAATGATTCTTATTAACTTATAATAAGTATTAAAAAGAAACGGCGTGTTAAACAGGTTTTATTACGCACCAAACCTACCCTTCCATTGCAGTAGTAACCGTTAAAAACTTAATCAACAGCAATTGCTATTGAAATGTCATAGACATTGAAAAGAAAAGCTCATCCCAGTTCTAAGTGAAAAAGGGGTCTTGATGGAGTTTGGAGCGAAACTTCAAATTTAGCCACAAAGCTGATATCCGTATGAAAACTTTTTAATGATAGTATCAGACGGACTTTTGCGGAACCCTGATTGACAAGGCGGTCACGGAGATAATGAGATTAATCTCATTTATACGAAAATATTATTTAATAAAAGAGATATATGGATTCAGTTAAACGTCTTCGGAACATTTCATTTCTGTGTCAGGTTCTGTTCCATTTCAGTTTTCTTGTAAAAAGTGCCCATTGGAAATATATGACAATCGAAAAAATGAAGGGACATGATCCTTTCCTGTTACTGCTTTTCCACAGGAAGTTAGTTTAGGCCATATCATGAATTTAACCTGTGGTCTAAGATGTTAATTATTTATTTAATCAAATTGGTAAATTTTTCATTCCCATGAAATGCAGCAACCGTGGGGTGATGGGAACATGGGTCGGTGTATTAAGCCACCTTTTCTCTCGAGATCTAATGTAAATTTAACCTTGAAGAATATGAGCATCCACTGCCTACAAATGGGACACAGACTTGTCCATTTACAGTTTTGGCATCATGTATCCGTATCTTGTCAGATATTATTTTTCGCTGAACTGTGGCCGTAATTTGCCATTTATCACATCTTTTTAATTTGATTAAAACCTCATAATTTTAAATTGTTTGATTAATTATGCCTAATGAATCCAAAAGTCCGAATAATTGGTGGTAGCTCTCTAGTAACAAAACACTGCGTAAGAATCATCATTACCGATTACGTTGATTTTGCATTATATCCTTTTCTATGTAGGCAATTACCTGACGGATATAGAGTTGTTGTCAATGCGAATACTGCTATTTTACAAAGCATTGGCGATAAAATAATATTTAAAATTTATTATTTTTTTTTGGTATCATATTTAACGTTGAAAAATGGGGTGTTAATTGATACACTCAATGCCAAATGATATAGCTTTATCAAAAAATTAAAAACTATCAAAATATCTTATGTTTTTTAAAATTATGTACGATTGACAACATCAGTTGATATATGATATTTGTTCATTCCTTAAATCTGAAAACTAATGGTCTGAATTGACTAATGGATCATGTTTTCTACTTGAGAAGGTTGCTGCCTTATTAATTCTGCTTGTGGTAATCAAAAACTTTTCACTAAAACAGAGAAACTGAATTCTAATCCTGTTGTATTAGTATTTGTCAAAATACTGTAGTATTTTTATTCGTAAAAAAGTTCCAATTTTACTCCAGGACGAATAAACACCATTACGTACATATTTGTTATTGTTACGGTTTATTTTGTCTAGCAATTCATATCAAAATACCGAAATTAGTTTCTGCATATGGCCATTTCGGCAACTTATGTCTCTTCAGTGCAGATAAAATAAAACAGGTGGAAATCCAGAAATCGAATATGTCTGAAAGCTGAAAGAGAACAAAAAATAAAAAAGGTATAAATTGAAAGCCAAAATCAGATAAGCAAAGAGTTTTGCAAGAGGGATACTCCTTAGTTTTACAGATACATTTCTAATTGAGGTATTGTATTTTCCAAACAAAGTCGATTTTTTTATTAAACATCTTGGTTGGGGATTACCCATGGGACCAACAGTCCACCAGCAGGGGCATTTACCAAGTCATAATAAATTAAAAAGTTCCGAAGAGACTGTAAATTTATTTCTACAAATAGTTGGTTGAAAATAAAACCGTTTTTCCGCCTAATGTCTAGAAACTTCCAAAGTGATAATTGTTCATACTAAAAACAAAATACGGAGGTTACTGTGAATTTAGGTTCTGCATATGCGCATTTCGACAACTTTTGTCTCATCAGTGCAGATTAAATCAAAACATTTGGAAATCCATGAATCGAAAAATGTGTAAAAGCTGATAGAGAACAAATAACCAAAAGGATCTAAATAGGAAAGCCAAAATCAGCTAAGGACAGAGCTATACAAGAGGGAGATACTCCTTAGGTTTAAACAAAATTTTCTAAAATTTAGATATTAAGATATTAAATATCAATTACTAATATGAGTAAGCAATTGATTAAAACAAAACTGCATGTTATCCTGAAAACCTCTGTTTATTTTTGCAAAAATCAATATTCAACTTTATTTTATCTCATTTTTGATGACTATTGTTATTGGTGTTGACTGAATTGATATGTACCCGCGGTACTCACTGGGTGTATCTCAAAAACATCCAAGTGATATTTGATCAGTAATTGAAATTCTTCCCCGGTTATAAATATCATATTGAATGGAACAAAAATCTATTGTTTTTTAGTGTGAGAAAAGTAAATAGTTTTAAAATACTGATGAAAATTGAGATGTCATAAATTTGAAATCATGTCCCCGTCATTCTCTTTGCTTCTTATCACAGAATAATTTATGAGTTTAATCATATTTGCAGACTTCTTTGCGTGTAATTTTTCTTCTTCATGTGAGAAAGGTGTGCAATATAACAAATGAAACTGTTAATCATTTACTTACGACAAGAAACTCCTACGAGACCCGACTTTTAGTTGTCATGATGTAGGAAACATCATATCAAATAATCAGCTGTGTTAAGCATCGAAAGAGACCCCTGACATATACAGAATCAGAATCAGAATCAGAATGCATGCTTATGGAATGTGACAAACTAAACAAGACAGACAAGATTTTCATGTAACTATGTTCATATGGGGCAGAAACTTGATTTGAAAGTACATTCATCATATACTATTTGAAAGTAATCTATGAAATAAAAGTGTCATCTACATTTGTTTACAAATGAACCAGAACTTTTATTTTTTTCTAGTTGGGTTTTATATAAAGCATGGTCTGATGTGCCAGGGGAAGGGTCATCACATAACTTACAAAATTTTGAAAGTAAACGTGGATACAATTGTGAAAGGTTTCAATTAGGGAGAAATATCAATTCAGAAGATGTGTTGCTCTGCCTTTTTAAACATCTTTGAGTTATGGTCTTCCAAAGGTTTAGATTTTATCTGCACTGAAGAGACATAAGTTGTCGAAATGCGCATATGCAGAAATTAAATTCACAGTAACTTCGGTATTTAGTTATTTGAATAATTTTTTTGCAAGATCTGAAGGAAATGTGCACCCTTTTACACGATCTTCCATGCACAACTCGAGCACAATTTGATTCAAGCTGCATAAAAATTAGGGTTGAACAAATTGTATTATGAAAGCGTTATGTAACAGAACATTATTCAGAAAATGCATGCTCTTCTTTTACAAGATACAGTATCACGAAGAACAATTCAACCTTTGATTAGAATCAACTTCATTAAACATATATTTTACTGTAGTCCCTCTTTTTCCTAAGACCACCCCCACTATAAAGAAAATGAGGTCTTATAACGGAGGTGGTCTGATATGGGAGGTATCAACATAATATTTGTTCTCCGGGATAGATTTGAAATCAAATATCATAAGTATTCATAGACACAACGACAGAGTCATAGTTTAAATTATGTTAAATCACATTGGCTGTAGGGGGAAGGTTTGGGCCCAATAAAACTTGTTTAACCCGGCCGAAGCAGGTTTGCGCCTCTCCTAAGTCCCTTATAAAGCCTTTGTGTGTCTTTTCTGTTTATGTATTCTGGTATATGCATGAAATCATTATGCTAAACTCCTCACGGGAAGGGATCTTGATGGAAGCTGTATACTGAGAGTACATAATTTTATTTATCATTTGGTAATGGGTTTGGAGCTGGCATGTCAGTTAATTGCTAGTAGTCTCTTGTGATTTCATGTTTATGTCCGTATATTTAGTTCTTTTAGTTTAATTTTTCACAATTGACTCAATCCTTACTGAATTTTACTGTTGTTACTATTGTTTTTTTTTATTTATCACATTGGCTAGGGGAAAGGTTTGGGCCCAATAAAACTAGTTTAACCCCGCCGCAGCAGGTTTGCGCCTGTCCTAAGTCAGGAAATTTATTAAGCCTATTTTTACTAGTTAGTTTACTTTATGTCTATAGGAGTCTAGGATGATATTTATTTCGCTGAACTTGATTACTCTTTATTCAGGGGCCGACTCCGACCTACCGTTGGGTGTGGGGTTTTCTCACCGTTCATTGGAGATCTTATGGTGGCTTTGAGTTGTTATTACTCCCCTTTGGGTCGTTGTCTCTTTGACACATTCCCCGTTTCCCTTCTTTTTTCTATCTTGTTCTTATTTTTTTAAATCATGACAATAAAAAACTTTCCACTGGTTATCTTACAGCATCTACATTTGTAATCAAATGTTTCCTTGAATGTCTGACACATCTAATTAATAATACTCTTGAGGTTAAATCAATTAAGGACAAAAGATTAATCACCATCATTTGTGATTATTATTGGGTTTATTATAGGTGTGGACAAACATAATTTTACAAAATGCATAATGACAATTGCATTAATATGATCACTTTGGGCTTGCCGGCTTCTTTGATTATTCTTAATAAAAAAAAATACTTAGTATCATTTCTTAATTTTATCGGTCACATTTAGCATGACTTACTTACAGTAAATATGCATCATTTTACTTTTCATAAAATTTCCAAAAGAGAAAATTTCACTTATCATGAAAAATAGTACTTGAGGGGAAACATTCATTTTAAAAATGTAAAGGGTGGTCTTTAGTTGGATCAGAGAGGTGGTCTCTGACGCGAGGTCACAATGCATTACAAGTGATTAATGCATGCGAAATGTGGCCATAAAAAGGAGGCGGTCTCATAAGGGAGGGGCCTAATAATGAATGCACTACTGTAATACAAATGTGACATAAATAATACAAATGTGACATAAATAGAGTACTAAGGTATCTTGTGCAATATTTTAATGTTGTCTTTTATTTTACGAAGATTAGCTGCACTACTGAGTCTCGAATTATCGGTTAAGGACAATGCAGCACAAACAAAATAATTATCTAAGTCTAGAAGATTGTGCAACGATATCTATAAAATATATAAAAGTTGTTAAGGATAAAGTGACAATATTTTCAGTCAACTAACGACTTTCTTCAGTGTCTTAAACACGCTATGATATAATTGCGATTGATGATTACATAACTCATCAATTTTGGAACATTATACATCGAATGTCAAAATTTTTTCCTTTCACACAGGTAAATAGAAAATGTTATAAGTGTACACATAATGTAAAATATTTTTACATACAAGTTGAAAGTTTTTTTCACTTCAGCGAAGTAAAATCTTATACAGATTAATGAGAATCTATAAGGATGAACTTTTATGTTTCAGATTTAATCCCACAAATGACCTTTCATGTAAAAAAAGAATTTCTAGAAAAATATTTTATACATGTTATAGGGAATTTGTGTAATTAGGATAATACGTGTTATCACTGACAAAATCAGGGATTTCACGTACTCACTGGCCGATGTATGGAATATATGAAATCCCTAAAAATCCTAGGGATTACATGTAATCCCTGATTTTTCACAACATTTTTACACGTTTTCCCTGACCGTCAATAATCGTTGTTATAATGCATTACGTTAAATTGGGGATCATCTTTTGATGTAAATTGGTATATTCAACACAATTAAAGAATATTTGAATGATTTATTAATATCCAAGAAAATATATCTACATTTATCATACAAGAATTAGCAAAAATTATGTCAAAAATCAAACAGTCAAACATATAAACAGTAATGTTAACTGCTAAATTATGTCCACCTCTAGGGATATCTTGAAAAAATTTCAAACCTGAAAAATTTCAAAAATTTCAAAAATTTCAAACCTGAAAACACCTTTTTGCAAGGGTCCTCCTAAATACTATTGTGGCTAAGATTGATTTTATTGGCCGAGTAGTTTCAGAGATGACGTTTGAATGTTTTTCCCATCAATGTAGCATCTAAGATAAAGCATGGACCAGAATATCCCCTTTTCTTCAGGGGAGCTCAGAACTATTGTGGCCAAGTTGTGTTCCAACTTGCCCATTATAAACTCAGAGTAAAAGCTCGCCCAGGCAGGCTACAGAATAAAAATTTCCTTCTTATTGACTTTAATAATACTGAAAATTTCCATTTTTAATCTGAAGATAATCCATTTTTACAATTAATTCTGAAAAAAATTGATTTTTTTTTGGATTTTATGAAATCAAAGGCAATAGTTATGAGACATGCACAAATTAATTCAATAATTTCACACATGTGTGTATTTTGTTTTCAGTAAAGTTATTTGAGAATGGAATGTTTCTGAATAGATTCTTATTAATCTGAACAAAAGGCTTACCTGCGTAAGAGAAAGTAATCTTTCCTGGTTTTCTTAACCTTTTTACTTGTAACAAATAATGCTTGATATGTTAAGAACAATCTTTGTTTTTGAAAGATATAATTTTTTATTGTTCTTTTTGATTTTAAAGAGTTCCTCTGCGAAAGTTTTTTTTTTAACAATCCATAATGTTATTATAAACTTTTATCCGCTATTATCTCAAGAAATTAGTGGTTTCAAAAACGTTTTAGGAGATCTCAAACTAGACTCACTGACAAAATTGAGTGGAATCCAACGAAACAAAAACAGTGTATGATTCAAGTAGTAAGACAAATGACAATTATACTCTTTAATTTCAGATCAAATTATTTAGAGATATGTTAAGGTGGACATTACTTATTATTACAGTACTGTCAAATTTGATGGATATTGCATGCATAAACGCTTTATTATTTAATAAACAAACCTGCTGGTGGACTAGAGGTCCCCGATGGTATTCACAGCCCGATAGTGAGACTTGTCTGACATGAAAATTTTACCTTGCGTGTTAAAGAAATTTACTGTTTTTATCAAAATTCTAACCACTTAAAATTACTGAGACTATATTCTGTATATGGCACTCGGTAGATGTCCTTGGTACTAGATTTGGCTTCCTATTTTGATTTTTTGGGTAATGAGTACTTCTTTTTTGACAACTTTTGGATTATGGCTTTCCATACTATTTGATTTTAATGCTGCTGATGAGAGGTTACCCCTTGAAACACGTGTACAGCATAACGAAATTTTACTGTTTTTTGTGCAACATCGGTATTTTTTTGTATCTTGAAAAACATTTGGAATGCTATTTTATTTTGAGTATTGGGGGTCAGGTCAATATTCCAAGAAAAATCAGGGATTACATGTAATCACTGGTAGAGTCAAGGGATTACATGTTATCTTCAAGCATTTTAGTGATTACATGTATTCCCTGATATTTTAGGGATTACACGTAATCCCTGATTACACAGATTCCCTGTAACATATACATTTACATTTAAATGTGAACTTAATTATTTATTTAAGTTCAACCTTCTGGTTAACAAGTTTTAAGAAATGGATATTTTTATAATGGCCCTGTTATATGTCCTCGGTCTTTTATAATGGCCTTCTGCTGCTGTAATGACACGAGGCAACTTCTTGGGCGATTATTACAGACCTCAAAGACAATAACAGGGCCATTTTGAAAATACCAATTTATTAATACTATAATCTTAACTTAATAGTTTGAGATACAAGACCAAAGCAAGTGTAATAAAGACACAAAAATGAAATTAGTAATGAGAAAACTGCTTGAAGCTTTATGTGGCTAAAATCAAATTTTCTCCAAACATCCAGGGATGTTCAAATATTTGATTTGCAATATGGACTTTGCCTCTATCTTTAATACTATACAAATAAACCTTCTTGAATATTTTAATGTTGCATAACTTGTGTTCAATTCCCTTTTTCATGTATATGGTGCAAATAAAAATAACTAACTTAGGAACAAAAGGCAAGATCATTACAGGTATATATATCTTTCCATGCTGATCATGTTTACCAAATTTTTCTTATTTTTATATTTGCAACGTTTTTAGAGATACTTGCCGAAAGACAAAGTAATTTACTCGTATGTTCTATTTTAGTAAATGACTTTTGAAAAAGTTTTCGACGGACGGTCGCCAAATGATGACAATAGAGCATACAGCCCTTTGGGGTAAGAGAGCTAAAAATGACTGTTTTGAGGTATAGCAGTTAGGTAGAATTAATAGCAGAACTAAAATTAAAGTTCCGTTTGAACCCTTGCAACTGACGAAAAATAAGTAATGACCGAGATAAAATTAAATACTGTAAACGTTTTTGAAGCCCGAAAAACGTATTATGCCGTATCCATATACCTTGAAAATGATGATACTAGATACCTATTAATACATTTGAACGTCAAGAATACCTCATAATTTCGATAATTATGAACCCTTATGAGCACCTGATGTCACGCCCGGTTTTCATTGGAGTTCACACTATGAGTGCCTTAGTTCTTTATGTTATCTTGCCGTTTCCTGCATTGTAGCTGTCTCACGTCCTTGTTTTGTCTTCGTTTTTCTCAGTTGCCGTTTTCGCCATGTCTTCGGAATTCGATTTTTGTTGGTTATCGCTTCCCTTGTTTCTTCGGTATTCTACTGCCGTTGTTTCAATATGTTAATTTTATTAGAATGTTGATTAGAAAACTGTTACATTTATTTGACTATATTATCTATTAAAAACAATTAGCCAAGCTTTTTATCAAACAAATATTTTTTTCTCCTTTACAAACAAAACGAACTGAAGCGTTTAATTTGTGTACATAACGTAAATAAATGTGCACGACAAAAAGTAGTCTATGAGCGTTCACCCAGCTGTTTTGCACAACAAGAATAAAAATGGTAATTTTCCATACAATGAATTTACTCAGGCACATATAACAGTTGCCGTATACGCAGCAAGACTTTCCTACTCTTCTGGAGCATCTCTGTTGTTTTCGGAGTTCACACCGTCATTGTTATTTTGAGTGTTATATATTTGTTCATTTTGTATTTGCTTTACTTAGTCTTTTTTGTATTTTATTTTTGTAACTTACGTATTCTATGTTGTCTAACAGGTATTCCACTGCCGTTTTTTCACGAACATAACAATATGTGAAGTATAAACCTACGACGAGATATTGATGTTATAATAAAATTCAAATTGTAGTACCCATTTTTGTAACTTATCAGTAAATAAAACAAAATACCGAAGTTACTGTGAATTTAGTTTCTGCATATGCTAATTTCGACAACTTATAACTCATTCCAATTTAAATTTAAAATTCCAGTGATTGCAAATCTGGTGCCGCCATTTTTGCGGAGAGATACCAAGTAGTATAAATGACCAAAATTTACGGATTTTCATGGGACTTTCAAAAATCACATGTTAGCACACTGTTACACAATCGCAGTTTAAAAAACCTGGGAATTTCATTATCCAATGGGAAAATGAATTTTCCCATGGGATTTCTCTATTCCCAAGGGATTATAATGAAATCCCATGGGAATAATGAAAGTCCCATGGGAATTTTTGAAAATCCCTTAGGAAACGATGAAATCCCATGGGAAACAGCATTTTCCCATGGGATTTTGAAATTCCCATGCTTTTCAAATTGGTACTGTCAAAAAACATGCTAAGATATAGACTAACAAGTATGATTTTTTTAAGTCCACATTTTGGTCATTCACACTACTTTGTAGCTCTCAAAAATGGCGGCACCAGATTTGCAATCGCTGGAATTGCAAATCTAAATTGGAATGAGTTTTATGTCTCTTCAGCGCAGATCAAATCAACACATTTGAAAATCCATAAATTGAAATATGCATACAAACTGATAGAGAGCAAATTACAGTATGATCAAAATAGAAAAGCCAAAAAAAAAATAAAATAAAAAAAAATAATCAGCAAAGGACAGAGCTATGGAAGAGGGAGGTACTCCTAACTTTTAAATAAAATTTTGTTAAATTTAGGTATTGCAAGTTTTAAAATAAGTTTTTGGACCAGCACCAAAGTATTCGCTTCTGGATTGCTGAATACCCTTGGGGACTAAAAAACCCAGTGGCAATAGAAGTTACTATGAATTTAGTTTCTGCATGTGCGCATTTCGACAACTTATGTCTCTTTAACGATTATTTGTTTTAAAAAAGCTTTCACAAGGAAGTGTTAAATTCACAGTTCCCCTTTTTGGAGCGTGGCAACATAAAATCTAAGTAAATAAACTGATATTGATTGTTTCTAATCTTCTTTTGGTACAAATATATATTAGTTAACAATCACAATTTTGATAAAAAATTCATTGATTCTGACAATAGTCAATGAAATAACAATATGCTTAAAGTAATCAGGATATCGCATAAAACTGTTCTTGCAGTATTTGTTATCAGTGTCTATTCATGTATATATACAACATATTCTTTTGGAAAACATTCGACTACAGTGTTATCATACAATATTCAGAATGGTTTAAAAACTGGTAATATAGGATGTTGGAATATAATTCAAGGAAATAAAAAGGAAATAAACAAAACAAAGAAAAGTATGGACAGAGACCCTACTTATAATATTATTCCGGATGAATATTTTAGGCGTTTATCCGATAACTGCAGCAATCTAAAAACTTTCATGAAAATAAACGTAAATATTTCTCCAGAGGAAGCTGAATTTCCACTGGCTTTTATAGTGTTACTTTATAAAGATGTAGAACAAATGGTTAGATTATTGGGGGCCATTTACAGGCCTCATAACTGGTACTGTATCCATACAGACGTCAGCGCACAAAGGGATGTCCATATAGCTGTTCGGTCTGTTGCAAATTGCTTTGAGAATGTTTTCGTCGTGACAAAAATGGAGGACGTGATTTATGGACATATCAGTCGGTTAAGAGCTGAAATCAACTGCATGAGGGATCTACTACAGACACATAGGAAATGGAGATACGTTCTTAATGTACCAAGTCAGCAATATCCATTGAAAACAAATGCTGAAATTGTTGAGATCCTTAAGACGTATAACTCGTCAAATATTATTGAAGGAATAACGAACCCTAAACGAATGCATATGTATCGATATGAAAATAGTTATGTATTAGAAAATGATGCAATGATACCAAAAGGTAAAAAGACCCCATTTTCATATGGAAACAAAGCTATTTCAATGGTGAAAGGAAGTGCTCTCGGATGTTTTAGCCGTAGTTTCGTACAATACACACTACAGAGTGAATTAGCAGCTCACTTGCTAGAGTGGTTGAACGATGTTTATAGTCCAGATGAATTTTACTGGGCAACTTTGAATTACAACGAAGCGATTCCAGCACCTGGTCGTTTTATTGGTAAATATGCTTTTACTATGGGTTAATTTGAAGGTGTGGCATATCCTTTCTTTTTATAGTGCTAACATATTTTTTTTCATCATTATGGCGAGTTTTCTCAAAATCGACTTGTTGCGTGTCCTGTGTTTGTCTATTTGTTGTGATCGTCCACTAGTTTAAGATACTATACAATTTGTCGGGCAACGGATGACAGTGATTGTAAGAGCATTTGCCAGTTTATTTTATATTTGTTGACGATATATATATATCAAGAAGATCCTTGGAGCTTATTCCGCCCATTAGCTGAGTTTTGGAATTATCGATTGACAAAAAGACGTTTCCTCATCCTACCTTTCTCTTGGATGACAAACAAAGACTTCTCGGTTTCTGTTTTGGTTTGTGTATTCTCACCACTTATTTATCTCATTTCATCTCATAGAGTAGAATAGAACAGATATTTAATATGGAACTTTGGATTTTTTCCTCCAGACTGCTCCAGCGAGACCCATCAATTGCGGGCCCATTGGGTAGGAGCCGGAAATTTATTAATCAATCAGACTTGTACACCCTTCCGAGGGGGGTATATTTTGGCAGCGAATTTCCATTCTTTAGATTCAAATTGCACTGACAAGATGTAAATTTATCGAAATGAGGCCTTATCTGTAACATTCAAATTGAAATGCAGTTTTGCGTGTCACTCAAATTGTAAAGTCAAATTCATCAGTGAAAAGATGTTCTCGATTATACCACATCCTATCACATCTAACTCATTATTATATTCATTTTTTTTTGCTATTTTACTAAATCACATCCTTTCGAAGGACTTTTCACAGTTACGTCACAGACCAGAAAAGGTTAATTTTAGAAATAGTGATAATTAACAAGGGTCATAAAAATGTCATTTTCAAGTAACTTGTACGAAATTGTTAATTAAGGTATCTTGATGGACCGTTTTGATCCAATTCTGGAATGTTTTATCTTATACAGGGTGTTGCTTTTTTATAGATATTAATTTTCAATATCTATATGATTAGCGTTACATGTTTTGGCAATTTTGACACTTTTTAAAACAACATAAAAAGTTTTCTGCCAGAATTTTAAAAAAATTAATTGACAGAAAAAATATGGAAATCGTAAAGATTATTAGGCATTTTATAGACCCAAATTCGGATGGAAAATAAAATATATACAAAAGATGAAAAATTCTTTTACAATGCTAATTATAAACTTATCCTTCAACCAATCAAAATAGTTGTGTCAAACAGAACTTCGGCTATTAACTGTAATTAAGTGGAAAACTCTACTTCAGTAGAATTTATGCACGCGCACACCACAAAAAATAGAAAAACTTAATTTTAGTTACTAAAACTAGTTTTTATCTACTTAAATAAAAAAAAAAAAAAAAAAAAAAAAAAAAAAAACGCTTATCAAGTAGCATTAATTTGAATTAAGCAACTAACTATCATTAAGTTCTGTTAATACAGTTTTGGTGTTTTAACTAGCGTTAACAACGCAGGAACAACAAAAGTTACTTAAACTCATTTTAAGTTGCTTTAATTCAAATTTAGTAGCTTAAAATGGATTTAAGTTGAACAAAAATAAGTTCTAGCACCTTAAATTGAGACTTTCTTTTTTTTGTGGCTCGCGCTTGCCATATAAAAGATTAAAAGTTATATCAATTAAGAGGCAACGTTTTTCAGGAAACAATATGTGCTATTTGGAAAAAGATTTCCGCTATTTTTAGCCGATCCATTTCTTCATTCGAGCGAAGCAAAGTTTTTACAAAGAGATATACAGAATAACAAAAACAACTAGCCCAGTACTTTGAATTCAACTTACGATTAGAAGAAATGTGCTTTCTCTTAATAGTCAAACAATAGTTACATAATATCTACCCCTCAAAATTAAAAAGAGTATTTTACACACCAAATTCTTCTCCACACCTTGACCTTTTTTAGTTATACATGGATGAACACGGACTTCTGAAATCTAGACTGTATGAAAAACGTGGTGATTTGAACTTCCTAATTGNCCCCCAGTGCACAGAGCGTATATTTGACAGTTGATCTGTTAATGTGGAGCATGCACTTTATAAATAACTAAATACCTAAGTTACTGTGAATTTAATTTCTGCATATGCGCATTTTGACAACTTATGTCTCTTCAGTGCAGATAAAATCTAAACGTTTGGAAGACCATAAACTCAAAGATGTTTAAAAACTGATCGAGAACAAATATCCAATATGATCTAAATGTGAAGCCAAAATAAGCTAAGGACATAGCTTTGCATGAGGGAGATACTCCTTAGTTTTCAACAAAATTTACAAAAATTTAGATATTGTAAGGTTCCAAATATATATAATATATATAATACATTTATAAGTGAGATTGAAGTATCTGGCATCTTTTATTTTATGATTTTATGAGTCCCAGAAGAAATTCAGTCTTGTAAAAATATGAAAGCAAGCATGCGAGTAAAGGATGATTGACTTTGCTTTGCTTTCTGCTCGTGAAAATCACAAGTTTGCACCAAAACAGACAACTCCAGTCTTCGTTTTATTAGTCACAATATTATCCTTATCTTTCTGAAACACTGGACGTATGCCAATAAAACATCAAGATGTAAATCTTTTATTTTTATTTGTACTGTTTGTTTTTCCTAGTAAATGTTTGGTTGAAAATACATTTATTTTTCCAATGTCTATAAAATAAAAATATAATAATTTTTCATTGAATTATTACAGATTTCAGATAATTTGCCACTTTATTTAACAAACTGCATGATAATCCTTAAAATCTCTGTTTATTTTCGGAGATAATACACATTCCACTCCTATTATCTCTCTTTTGAGGACTATTCATATCGGTATTGTTTGAATAACAAAATACTTAAGTAACTTTGAATTTAGTTTCAGCATATGACAATTTCGACAACTTATGTCTCGTCATTGCAGATCAGATCAAAACATCTGAAAATCCATTACCCAAATATGTAAACAGTCGAAAGAGAACTATTAACCCGATGGATTCTAAATAGAGAAACCAAAATCAGCTAAGAACAGAGCTATGCCAGAGAAAGATACTCCTTAGTTTCAACAAAATTTCCTTAATTTATGATATTTTAACTTTCAAAATAAAATCGGTTTTCGGGAAGCACTGAAGCAATGGCTATTGGCTCGATGAATACCCTCGAGGACTACCAGTCGACCAGTAGAGACATTAGCCTGGGATCCTGGCCCGTTTGCTGTCGCTGCGGTAGCCAGCTTGGGCCAGGATCCCAGGCTATAGGGACATCGGCTAATTGGTTATAAATAACAAAATACCGAAGTTACTGCATATTGTGTTCTTCCATATAGCATTTAATTGTAGTGTCTTAATGTCAGGCAATTTCAGGTCAACTAAAATTCAACCAAACTGCACAATGATTATGTATGGAAGGTCTTTTACAATGATTGCTCATTTCGTTTCTATTGGATATTAAAAATGGCCACCAGTGCGAAACAAAGTTTTCACATTGGACCCTATGCAAAAACCCATCTCCTCCTTGGAACTACTGCAGCAATTTCAACCACACTTTATAAGAATGATGTATTGGATGTCCTGTACAAAGATTGATTGTTTCTTTAAAATTCGGTATTTAAACATTGCGGGCAGTGCGGAACATTTTAATTTTAATTTGTTATTTTTGCATTTTGTAATGTCATCGTTTTCTGCGTTCTTGTTTTGGTCATGTCTTTGGACTTCAATTTTTGTAATCACCAATACTTTGTTCTTCCGATATTCAACTGCCATTTTTTAACACTGGATCATATGGGAAAATCACACTTTTCCTCTGAAATCGCTAAATCGCTAAATCAAATTCTTCCAAACTTTACAGGAATGATGTATAGGAGATCTTTTACAAAGATTGCTCATTTCTTGTTTCATCATTGGACCATATGGAAAAATAACATTTCATATTCTTCCCTGGAACCACTGAAGCAAATTCAAACACTCTATACATGAATGTTGTATGGGAGATCTTTCCCAAAAATTGCCCATTTCGTTTTGATCCTATAAAAACATCGCCGCCAGCGTTGAACATAATCTTAAGATTGAAAACTATGAAGAATCATCCTTAGCCATTATGGAAGGTCCTTTCCAAGATAGCTTATTTCCATTGAATCTGACAAAAAACATGGCTATCAGAGGAGAACATAATTCAACATTAAACCCCATTGGAATAAACATCATTTTTCAGATGAGCAATTCAGGCTCGGTCTCTGTGCCTCTAGTTTGAAAATCTACAGAAGCATGAAATTACATGTCCAAGAGTAACTCCTTACAACAGCATCTAGTGTAGCAATCATATTCCGTTACTTTTGCAACGGTCAAGCGAGTGGCAAAAGTTTTATTTCAAAGAGACGTACTTTTAGGTCTCAAGACTGAACGCAGAGAAAGAAATATTTTTGATAATTGATTAGCAACATACAACGACAGACTATTTATGTAGACTGATTTTACATTTGATTCCAACCAATCAAATGTAAAATCCAATGACAGTGCTGTCAGTCTATATGGTCTGCTGTCAATCAATTAACCACAATGTTTAAAGTGTGTTTTTTCTCAACACAGGCAGTCTTTCAGAACGTCAACTTTGGGTGTAAAAGTACATTCTTTTAAAATGAAACTTAATTTTGCCATTAGCTTGACCGTTGCAATAAATAGGTACTGTAAGTAAGTCTTTCGACTGTCTGTGACTTGAATTATAATAAGTGTAAGAAAATGATGTCGAATAACTTAATACCGAAGTTACTGTGAATTTATTTTCTGTTTATGCACATTTCGACAACTTATGTCTCTTCAGTGCAGATAAAATCTAAACGTTTGGAAGACCATAAAATCAAAGACGTTAAAAAACTGATAGAGGACAAATGTCCAAATATGATCTGAATGTAAAGCAAAATCAGCTAAGGACAGAGCTTTGTATGAGGGAAAAATTCCTTAGTTTTCAAAAAAATTTACAAAAGTTAGAAATTGCAATCGGCTTGCGGGTCAGCACCGAAGTACTGACTATTGGGCTGGTGAATACCCTCGGGGACTAACAGTCCACCAGCAGAGGCATCGACCAAGTGGTAACAAATAACTTAATACCGAAGTTACTGTGAATTTATTTTCTGCATATGCGCATTTCGACAACTTATATCTCTTCAGTGCAGATAAAATCTAAACGTTTGGAAGACCATAAACTCAAAGATGTAAAAAAACTGATAGAGGACAAATATCCAAATATGATCAAAATGTAAAGCAAAAATCAGCTAAGGACTAGGGAGATACTCCTTAGTTTTCAACGTAATTTACAAAAATTTAGATATTGCAAGGTTCGAAATAGAATCGGCTTTCGGGTCAGCACCGAAGTACTGACTACTGGGCTGGTGAATACCCTCGGGGACTAAGAGTCCACCAGCAGAGGCATCGACCCAGTGGTAACAAATAACTTAATACCTAAGTTACTGCGAATCTTTTTTCTGCAAATGCACATTTCAACAATTTATGTCTCTTCAGTGCAGATAAAATCTTAACGTTTGGAAGACCATAAAATCAAAGATGTTTAAAAAAACTGGTAGATGGCAAATACCCAAATATGATCTAAATGTAAAGCCAAAATCAACCAAGGACAGAGCTTTGCATGAGGGAGTTACAACTTAATTTCAACAAAATTGACAAAAATTTAGATATTGCAAGGTTCGAAATAGAATCGACTTTCGGGTCAGCACCGAAGTACTGACTACTGGACTGGTGAATACCCTCGGGGACTAACAGTACACTAGCAGAGGCATCGACCCAGTGGTATCAAATAACTTGTTATAAAACAGGTGAGATAGATTTAGAATTACAAGTTTAGAAATTCCACCTTCTTTGTCGTTTTGCTTCTAAGATTTCGACTCCTGACATTACTGTTTCGTAATTTTGTTATAACGAAGAAAAGATAATAGGAAACACTTACAATGACCGAAACTTGCAATCACATGCCACAATCTGCAAAGGAACTACACACAACAATCACATGCCACAATCTGCAAAGGAACTACACACAACAATCACATGCCACAATCTGCAAAGAACTACACACAACAATCACATGCCACAATCTGCAAAGGAACTACACACAACAATCACATGCCACAATCTGCAAAGGAACTACACACAAAAAAAAATGACAAAAGACAAACATAAGCAACTCTGGATGGCCGGAATTGGCACCGGCATTAGCACGAGCTAACGGTAGGAATGAACCAGTTTATGGGTACCCAACCCCCCTTTCCCTAACCCGTTTCACTATAGTATAATAAACATACAAATTAAACCAAATACAGGTACATGTAGATTACAAACTCAAAGACCACAATCTAGAAAAGGAAAGAATAAGACAAAATGTAATTTAGAAAGATTTGTCAAGGAGTGCTCGCCGCTAAACTGATGGCTAGCTCAAGGGGTCTAGCCTGCTGGGTACGCACTTTCACACTATGGAACATCATTAAAAATTCCAAAATGTTTCAGGGTTGCCGACAAATAAAACAATTGGCTGCAATTAAAACAATATAATCTACATGTACATTTCCTTCAATGTCAAAGAAGATAAACTCAATAAAAGCTAGAAACTGTGAATTTCTGAGAGCAAAAATTTATTATTATTACTTTCTTTAAATTTTAATTAATTCATATCATATTTTTACCTTAAGTACTTATTTTATTTATATTATGCAATGTACAAAGCAACTTTATGTCGATATTTTGAGACCCTCAGAAAAGTTCCAGACGTATAGTGTCATACACACGAAGGATTAAGAATATTTTGTCTTAATCGGATAATGGAATAAACAGTTGCTGTATATTGCTTCGGTAAATATGCGTTATTGATTTTTTTTGAAAACATATGCACCTCGCCATGCGGCTCGATTAATATCTGTTTTCCGAGAAGTCAATGCCACTGTATAGTATTTCATGTTTTTATATAAACAGTAGATTTCTTTATTCGATACATACAATTATAAGTTGTATAACAAAGATCTTTTACATCTCTTGCATCTTTTCAATATTTTTTAATGTTTTAAGTGTTTTTCTACTTTTTCATGTGAATTAAATGCTGTAACAATTAGTTAATTATATTTCCTTTTCAAAACAATAAGTCCTGATTGTATCAATACATCGGCAAACGAATACCGAAGCAAGAACGAGGAAAGGGGAACTTCTAAAATCATAAATCCAAAATCACGGCAATGCACAGCAACACGAATTGAGACAGTATGACAAAGACATCAAACAAAAATGAACAAAAACGCCACAAAACTATCAAACAATTAAATATATATTTTTTTTTTACAAACACAACTGCTTGAAACATTTTTCATGTAAACATTTTGATTCATTTGAAACGGAACGAACGAAAACTGCAAGCAAAACGAAAGAAAACATCGAGTAGAACGAATGGAAAGTGTAATGCACTCTACAAAATTCAGGTGTTGAGTGTTCAACCAGCTGTATTGCACAACAAGAACGAAAACAATAATTTTAGAATACCCTAAATTGACTTGAAGACGTGTGACGGGTGCCGTATATGCAGCAAGGCTTTTTTTTTTTTAACTCTTCCGAAGCGCATATCGGTTTTTATAGGACCTAACACTGTTATTGGTTTAGTTTGTTATTCCAATATTCAAATGGTGTTTGCTGTTTTTGTTGTTCTGTTTTTTCGTAAATTATTTGTGTAATTTACGTGTTTTGTACCCTATAGGTATTTTACCTCCGTTATCTTACGAACATAACAACATAATATAATCTCGGAATAGACACTGACGTACAATGAAACTCAAATTTAAGTTCTAATTTTGAACTACATAATTAATACGATTTTTAACTTTTTGAAAGCTTTTCTCAAGGAAATCACTAATTCACTGCTCCCATTGTCTATTTGGAGTGTAGCTCAAGTAAACATAATTATTGGTACTTTCTTAATTTTTGGTATTTATGTATTTCTGTACGCTAAAAATCACAATTTTTACAAAAGTACTAGAATATTAATCTACAAAATCAGTGAAATTACAAAATTCTTGAATATGCAGGTTATCGCACAAGACTGTTTTGTCATATTTTGTATTAGTGTATATTCAGTTCTTTATTGTGTTAGTACTTTCTGTGCTTATCCTAATTTATAGAAAGTTATTTCTCCTTTTTAAATTTTATATTATTCTTGTATTATTGGAATTATCTACCTTCTAACAAACCTCTAATCCTAAGCTTAGTTGCTTTGACAACCGTCTTTCTTCATTTGTAAATAAATCTTCCAAACAAAGCTTGGGGAAACTTATTGTTTTTACTATATTATTATATCACCCCAGACGAAGTTAGGATGATGTGACAATGATTTTTGTGACATCATTCATTTCCGATAATTTTATTTTTTCATAACTCGAATCCCGGCATAATATCTTACGTGAGTTATTACTATCTTTGGTACCTAACTATCGTTATATTCATGTGCAAAATATAGTGCAGTATTGTATTATTTTTTAATGGTGATTTAACGGCAGCTTATGAATCTTTTTGTGCACAATGGAATAATGAAATGTTTTTTTATTTGTATATGCCGAGGAGCAATGTTTTAATTTTATTTAAGCTATTATTTACCTTTGTCTATATTACTACGCCATTTGTTCTCATATGCGACATTATTTAATTTACCTATAGATATCTTCCTATTATTAAATTTATCACCCATTGTTTTATTATTAAAGGTAGTGCTTTTTGTGACATTTTGTAATTTCCATATACAATGTATTGTGGTTTTAACCTCAGCTTGTTATATAGGCATGGTGATCTTTTTTTATCACTTAGGGCTATCAACAATGGACATCAAGGAAAACACATGCAAATATCTTTTCAGAACATATTAGCTCAATTTATCTGTCACAATCGTCCCGAGTCATCCATTAATTCTCAATAAAAGCACCTTGACACAGTACTAAGCTGACCATTTTCACGCATGTATGAAATAAATCAGTATAAGATCATATAACCAAACAAAATAGCGTACACATTTTTTTTCCATCCGTTGATGAAATAAGATTTAAATCGAGTTATCATCTGATATGGTTGCAACCATATCTTTTCTTGTTTACATTTAATTTTCTTGTTATTTAATTGAAATTCATTATCTTAAGCTTAAAAGGACCTTTACCAAAAACACCTTATAGTGCTGCAAACGATACCCAAAATGCCATTTAAAGTTAGGAAATTATCTATATTTTGATTTTCGTCTGTTCGTAAAAATTTTCTGTTGTCCATTTTTTTTTTCATTTTGCCTGTTTGTAGGGTACCCATGTCACTTGAAATCAGACAGATTATCGTTGAAGGCAAAATATTACTTTACAATGAGATTAATTCCGACTTTTTTAAAACGATATTTGAAGATAAACAATCGACTGATAAATGATACTTTTAAAAAAATTTATGGCGACGCACCGACGACAAAACTTCACATCAATTTATATCCAAAATTTCTCCACATTTTTCACTTTTGAGCGATGTTTTGTAAGATAAAATTATAAATGTTTCAGTTATGATATTTATCCGTCACAAAAGCACATAATACGCAAAATTCCAGCAGTGAAATCGCTGTAGTAATGTGGAAAAAAGCGAAATAAATAACTGTTCACCCATTTAAACACTAAATTACATACATGTACTCCTTTGTTTTGAAAGTTCATTAGTTAGGGTATTTTGTGTGAAATATTTTTTTCGTTTATTTTAAATGCGACCCCCTTTTTTTTATCTTATATGACCTGATGAATCAATGTAAATTGCATGAATAACCGTCATTTTGCGTCCGTTGTCCGTCCGTAGGCTTTACATTTTTTATTGTCAGCTTTGAAATTATTGAAGCAATTAAAACTGCACTGATGATGCAGGGAAAGATTGCTCTTTTATGCCAATTTGACAAAAACATAGCTTTCAGTGTGGAACTCAGTTCAACATTGGCCGTCTGTAAAATCATATTTTAATATTCTCAAATGAAAGCCCTATAGCGAATCAAACCAAACATTACAGAAGATCCGTTACAATACTTATTCTGTTTAGATCCAATAAAACATGGCTGTCAGTGCGGAGATCCTATGTGAAAATACATTATTTTCATCAACTGCTCCGAAACTATTGATGATATTTTAAATGTACTTGGCTAGGAAGACCTTTACGAAGAATGCTTATTGGTGTCGATTCGACAAAAACATGGCCTTCAACGTGGAATGTTGTTTATCATTGGACCCTTTTGAAAAAACATCATTTTCATTATCCATTATTTTAAAAAGCATTTTCCCAGGGTAGCTCTTTAAGTTTTTAGTTTTGACCTATTATCATTATTTACTGTTCCAAAGAATGAAGTTTTTAACCTAAAAACTGGACATTTTCATTTATCATGTTTTATAAAAGTTTGATTTTTACCATTGTTTTTTTCATTCTTTGATTTGTACTTTTGACTTTTTACTGTCACACGTACATGCAAAACAGGTTGTCTTACTATTGGAAATACTCATTTTTTTGTTGATTGATATATACTTTTTATTTGTTAATAGCTTTCTAGATGCTGATATTATCAGAATATTCTTTAGTTTTACCGACCCTGATTAAACCCGACAGTGTTTCAGTTGGAAGCCAAAAAAAAAATTCGCAACATTGCAAAGTTTCAATTGCGCAATTACAGAACCACTTGAACCTCTGGACCCCTTATCGTCTTTGAATCGAAGGTTTGTGGTAAACAACTTCTTGGAATTTTTTTTATTTTTCAAAAGGCACAACTCCACAGCCAATTGGACCTATGAACTTAAAATCTAATTCGATCCGAGTTTTGCGGTAAACAAGTTACATACCAAGTCTTAAGCTGGTATGTTATTTTATTCATAGTTATCAGTTGCAAACCCCAAAATGGGCAAAATATCACAGTTACAAGTAGCATAACTCCCGAACGACATGGAATTCTGGATCCCAATCCAATTTGGCTTGAATTAAGTGGCAAACAACTAGCATACCAAGTTTGAAGGCGATACGCTTCTTTGCTCACAGGCTAATAGTCAGGACCCAAACAATTCACAAAATTTCAAAGTTTCAAGGTGCATGATTAAAAAAAATACTTGAAAACTAAGACCCGAAATCAAACTTCGAATGAGTTTTGTAATAAAAAGCTGACATATAGTATGTTATTTCGTTCACAAGTTATTAGTAGAAAACCTTCGGGAAACAGACGGACGGACAGACAGACAGACAGATGGACAGACGTCTGAGAATATCACACAATACCTCGCAACTATGGTGGCGGGGTATAAAAAACCACTCCTGGCTTCCGCCTCTGGCCCGAGATTACATTTTCATTCCAGTGATGCACTTGTTTATTATCTCGGCTCCGTCTCGTTTAATATTATGCTGGATTAAATTCAATGGTTTAAATATGTTTAATTCTTCTTTTTTATCATTTTCTTAAGTATTCAGGACGTCAGCATTTGCGTAATTTAATTTTATAGAAAATTTTGTAAATTGTTTTTTTAGAAAAATATTAGTAGGCTTTTCAGATACCGAAAATTCGAGGAGGCTACTGTAATACGGAATCGCGGTTATTTAATAAAAAATATCTATAGGATATACTCTCAATTTTTTCGCAAGAAAATTTTAGAAATGAAGCACTAGAGTCGGTCAAGGTAATCTGTTTACTGTATATGTACTAATTTGGATGGAACAAATTAGATCAGAGAAAACGGAAGTATTGAAAGTCACTTGGTACTAACGGCACAAACTCTTTCGGGTTTCGTTTACTATACATCGTAAGCTTGCGATAACTATTCATTTATAGCCCTTTTCTTCAGTTATTTAAAACTTTGTTGACATTTTTTAATTCCTATTCGTAAAAAAGTATGATTTCTGTTGTTGACCTTTAACCTCGATTTTCTCATATTGTGACCACATGTGGCTTTTACGAACTCAATTTCCTAATCCGGCGCAGTGTGACCTTTCCAACGATATGTAAATTAGGTGTGTACTATTTTGGTACATTAAATCATCTATAAGGGCATTTCGTTTGCAGCACTACAAGCTCCTCTCGACTTACAATTTTTCAGAATTTTGATCGTTTGTAAAGAGTTATCTGATTTTATTTCAATATATTGTTGAAGTCTATATCTGTTTGCCGACCGTCTGCATATGGAGTATAACCAGTTGTTATATTAGGAAATTCAGCATATCATTTATTTGCAATATCTGTGTTTGAGCAGGATTTTGAATATCCTTAATCAAACACATTACTAAGATCAATTTTATATGATGGTAAAGTTCACAGTTTCAAAAAGAAACATATTTTGATTACTGGGAAAATTTTGATGAGTCATAATGTAGGTGACATTTTGTATTTATGTGTATGTTGTTCTTGTTACTTTGGTTTGATGTCTTAAATGAAGATAGTATCTGATTACCACAAAAGTAAGACGGGTTACTTGCACGATTTATTTGCATTCTGTACAAAAATAAGAACAATGCAATCCCCAATGAGAATCTCATCTTTAGACACAATATATGTATGTTTATTAATTTTGTTTTTGTTGTAAATATAAATATTACCGAATCTCGCGGTTCAAAGATACTTTTCATGGAAAAGGAAACTTTAGTATCGGAAATGAATTATATGATTTACAACATGTAACTGAATAAAATTGTTTTCTTTATCTTTGATGCCAGTTTTATAAGTCAGAGTCATCACTGGGGGTGGTAAAGGGGAGTCCCCAACACGAAAGAACGTGCTTAAAAATTGCCGAAAACGAAACACGAGTGATAAAAATGGCCAATCACGAAACACGGAAAATTACTGGTCGTAGTTCGCCGAAAACTTGAGAAGCTATCATAATTTATAGTTATTCATGCATCTTCTCTAAAGTTTTTTACCCGAAGGCTCTTAAAATCAATGAAAATCTCTGAAATTTGGCTCTGTAATACTTTCTGGTACCGTTACCATTCTAATTGATTTATTTTACAGAAAAATGAACACGCACAAAATATAAAATATTCAAAACGAATCACGAGCTCAAAATATTGACAAAAACGAGGCACGTGAAATAATGCCAACACGAAAACACGCGGAATAAAAACACCAAACACGAGGAATAAAAACACCAAACACGAAAACATGAATTTATAAAACCCCGAAAACGTTGCACGAAAAAAAACCTTTACCAGCCTCATCACTATGATTGCTGTGTTGACGTCGTAAAATAAAAGTTTATGACACGCAGGGTGTTTCATTTCTGCATTACGGGATTAAATAATAAAATGAAAAAATAAAAGGATACTGAGTAGATGTAGCCGTTACATGGAACAAAATTCTTACAAATACATGGGTATAATAAGGAAAAAAACAAAGCTTTTATTGTTGTTTTTCATCTTGAAGTCAGAATGAGGCTTTTAACAATCAGCTAACCTCATACAGTTAGTATATTTCTATGGCGCGAATTACATGAACGTACCCCAATAAATTTTATCATGCAGTATAAAAAGATACATGTCAACAGTTGAAGTTTGGGTCATATATATGAGTGCTGATTGACGTTATAGAATGGTTATTGCTGATTAGGGCAGACGCGCAGGCTTCAAATGTAGTGATAGGATAGTTTTCTAAATTAATTATTCACAAAATTTCAAAGCAAGGTACTTAAAACCTCACAACATCTTTCTACATATATACTGAATACTAAAAAAGGAATTTTCGACTTCTTGTTTGTAACCCCGAATTACTGAATGTGAATGTGAAATTATTTTGATAACATTATTATTAGATTGGCAATCTTTTGTTGACGTGTAAAAAAATGATGCTTCTTATTTTTTTTTTAAATTTTACTATCTTGCCCGTACATTTTCATTTCACTGAATTATTTCCTGCAAATTCGGTATCTTGTTGTTTTACCCTAAACATGTGGTTACACTTAGGCCGTGCCAAAAATCTCGTTTCTTATAATTATGTTTCCCTTAGCGGAAAATTTACAAACATAATGAAACGTTTTATTTTACATAATTCCTATTTAATACCATATCCATGAAAATTTCCTCCTATCTGTTTTCAAAATTGTAAACAAATGTTACTGTACACATGTTGTTGCATATAATCGTTGGTTTGAGTTTTCATCCGTCACTGTCGGTTTTCACTTACTTTCAAAATCACGCACGACAAGTGGCTTCCTTTTTAAATGTCTATTTTTCTACTGATTCCGAACAAAACTTGATGAAAAACTTTTTTTAAAATTTTTCCCTCTTGGTATATTCAGTTGTCTTTGTAATAATGTACAAAAATAGAAAAGGACTTTTAATGATATCAAGACAATTTATTTCAGATTTGTTTCTTATTTTCAGAAAACTCAACAAAGAATGATTTTCTTGCCGTTTATGTTGCTTGGGATGGTGATGAGAAGTGCCATGGGAAATATGTTCGAGATATATGCATATTTGGAGTAGAAGATCTGCAGTATATAGTTAAAAAACCTCACATATTTGCAAACAAATTTCTGTTAGACTATCAACCATTAGCTCTAATGTGTATGGAAGACTGGTATGAAAGAAAACGGAAATTGGAAAATGTAGCTAATTTTAAGTAGCAGTTGTAATTTTTTCTTAAACTTAATTGTTTATTGCATTTGTTTTCATTATGTACAGAAAAAATAATTTAGCTAACAAGACTAAAACGAGATTCTCTGAATACGCATGAATGCAAAAAATGATTTTTAAAATGTTTTTTCTCTTCCACTGGATTTGATTTCACAGGAGGTTTTGACGTGTTTAACATGGCGAGTATCTTGAAAGAAGTCAGAGATGTAACTGTTGGTTTATTAATGGGTCCGTGTGGTTCATCTTTGTATGTATGTCTCCATTTACCTTTTCTGTTCCGTACTCATGTGATATTTTTGTTTCTTGATGTCTCCGATGTTGCCATTGTCCTTTAGACTGACGGTTCGGTTCTCACACAAAATGGCTCCAACACTTCCGAACTAGGGTCGTTTTAACCTGGATATGGGATGTTGTCTCCTTGACATTTACCCCATTTCCTTTCTTTTTCATAGAAACACTGTGAGTAAAGCTTCACCATTTGATTGCAGAAATGCAGAAACGATTTGATGATAAAAGCATATTAAAGCAGATTAAATGGTGAATGAATGGATATGGAGTAAATGTGCATGAGACAAAGACTCTACAGATACATAGTAAAACAAGCAAAGGAACAACGCTTTTATTGTAACAGTTTTTCTTCATCTTGAAGCCACCATGAGGCCTTCAACAATGAATTTTGCTCATACCTCATAGTAAGTTCAAGACGGCCCCTAGCACCGGTTTGAGCGGAATTCTTTGCCAATTGTCGAACAGTCTTTAATAGTAATAGATAAATAAATTCATAATATTGTTGTTTGGTTTCACCCTATATTTGTAACTAAATCAGAAGATGTGAATAAATAAACGTTTTCACCTGCTGGAATGATATTCATGCAATGAAGTCATAAAAGTATTAAACTATATAATAAAACAATCATGGTCTTTTGTATCGGTGAATACGCTTTTTTGTTGACCTGGAAACACAGATATTCACCTCGACCGATGGTCTTGGTGAATATTGGTTTACAGGTCAGTAAAAAAGCGAATACACCTCTGCAAAAGGCCATAATTGTATAGTTTTTTTTCAATATCTATTTTCCTTGTTTGTGAAGCTTTCATCTATGTTTGTTTTATATGAATTAATAAACCCAACGTTTCGCCCCGGTTAATTTTCAGATCAAGTTTTGTCCGGTTTTGACTTTGCATTGAATTGCCTAAATGACAGTGAGCCGGGTGCCGTGTACGGTGCAGGACATTCATATCCTACCGGGGCACCTGATGTCACACTTGTGTTTAAGTTCACACAGCGCGTGCCTCAGCTTTAAGTATTAGGTTTGTGATGATATTGTATTTTGTATATGTAAGAATACTTTTGTTCTTTTTGCAATGTCTCTGGACTTTGATTTATGTAAATCATTTTTATGGCACGCGATAGTAACAAAAATGCGGCATACCTAGTATTTCGAACGAAAACTAGGTGTTTTCGTACAAATTACTAGGTATACCGCACGTTAACTAGGGTTTTCCGATCGGTATACATAGTATCTCGCCGAAAACCCTAGTTTCCGACCGAGAATGAACGGAAACTAGGGGTTTCGGTATCGGAAATTCTAGTTTAAACCAAAAACGCTATTCATAGTTTTAGCCAATGAGAAACGAGAAACGGAAATTGCTATTTGATATTTTAACGTTCGTCCAATCAGAAGGGGGAACCGGTATTCGGAGTTTGACTAAACCAATCAAAATCGTTTATTTTGTTATTGTTTATAATTCTCTCTTTTTTATTCAACTTTCGTATTTTTAATTCATTATATGTATTTTGAGATCATAAGTTTATAACCAAATAGAGTTTTGCCTGCATGTGACACTTTTGGAGGGTGAATGGATTCGCGGAAGATTCGATCTCGACCCGTGGTCTATATTCACCTTAACAAGTAAAAAATTGTGAATATCGTCGATTTAGACTTACTGTAGTGTAAAAACAATATTTTATTAAACAAATCTCGAGGGGAAAGATTTTTATTTTCATATCATTTGACATGTACCCTGTTTCGAAATTAAAAAATCATGGAATATGGCATAAAATAGGTATGAAAAATAAATAATTTAATTAGCAGTAAAAATAACAACAACTCAGTCTTAAAATGATCAAAACAATTCAGTGTTTTAAAACTTTTACTTCATCATATCCTTTCCAAGGATTTTTATAATTCGGGAAGTAAAAAATTCCATGGATTTTAGCATTTAAAAGGTATGAAAAGTAAAATTTTAAATTTATGGTTTAAACTGAGTCTTTAAAATTGACAAAAACAATAAAGTATTTTGAAAATTTTACATTATGATATCCTTTGGAAGGAGTTTTATAATTCGCGAATCAAAAACTTCATGAATTTTTGAATTAAAAAGATATGAAAAGTTAAATTTTCGGTCTTCGGTTTAAACTACTGTGGAAGAGCTTTTATTCGTGGACACCAATTTTCTTGGTTTTCATAAAAATCATTATTTCGTGGGTATTTAAACTCGTGGTTTAAAAATCTATGTATTTAAACTCTAAGGAAAATACATTGCGTTAGGAACTTAATTTCGTGGTTTTAGCTAACCACGAAATCCACGAAAATTTGAACCCAACGAACAATAGTACTTTCACAGTAACTCTTTAAAAATGACAAAAAGAGTTAAGCGTTTTGAAAATTTTACTTCATTACATCATTGCGAAGGAGTTTCATATGTTGCGAAATAAAAAAATCATCAAGTTTAGCATAGAATAAGTATGAAAAGTAAGATTTTGAAGCAGCGGTTTAAACTCAGTCTTTAAAAATGACAAATACAATTCAGTGTTTTGAAAATATTAAATCTTATCATCCTTTTAAAGGAGCTTTATAGTTCGTGAATTAAAAACTTCATGAATTTTAGCATTAAAAAGATATTAAAAGTAAAATTTTCAATCTGCCGTTTAAACTAACTCTTTAAAAATGACAAAAATAGTTAAGTGTTTTGAAAATTTTACTTAATTGGAGCTTAATATGTTGCGAAATAATCTTCACAAGTTTTTGTTTCGCGAATTATAAAACTCCTTCGAAAGGATATTTTGATGTAAAAGGACAAGGTGCGATAAGGGCCTGATTTGGCCCTAAAGTTCGGTGATTTTTTTTTAGTTGCACCTGGATATTTTCTTTAATGTTGGTTTGAAAGTTCAGATACCACTGAAGGAAAAAGCACAAAATTAAGAACCCATGACGTCACATTAGGTACAGTTCTGACGTCATTTTGAAGCTACCTTTGAACGTTTTCATCGAAATACAAGGAAACTGGCATATTTTCGAATGGTTTTCTAATCGGAAATATAGAGCACATTCAAGAACCAATTAGATATTTTACCAAATTGTCACTACAGATGCATTGGACATATGAATATTTTTGTGGTTCTTGCCTGTGCTCTATGTTTCCTCTTAAGAAAAAGTAGTCAGAATGCGTCAAATTTGTCATTTTTTCGAGAAAATGTGCAATTTCTCCCATTTTCTACACGGGAAAACTCTTTAATCGTACATCAATACTTGAGTAATCTTCCTTTTAACTGTTAACCTATATCCATAGAACATTTCAACAATATAATAATGTGAATTTAAGCAAACTTGTTTTCTAAGGCCAAATAAGGCCCTTACCGCACCCACTCCTTTTCAAAACAACGAATTGTTACCTATTCTATGCTAAATTTGATGATATTTTTTTGCAACATATCAATCTCCATCGCAAGGATATAATGAAGTAAAATTTTCAAAACACTTAACTAGTTTTGTCATTTAGTTTTATTTGTAGACTAAAATTTTTACTTTTCTTAATGCTTAAATTCATGAAGTGTTTGCTTCGCGAATAATAAAACTTCTTTGAAAAGAAAATTTCAAAACAATCGAATTGTTCTTGTCATTTTAAAAGACCTGAGTTTAAACCGCTGATTAAAAATCTTACTTTTCGTGAAATAAAAGTGACAACAGGAAACTCCTACAATGCCTGAAAATTATAATAACATGCCACAACTACACAGGAAAAACACAAATAAGACAAAAGACAAACGTAAACAACGATAGGAACTCGGGACAGCTTCTTTTCATACCCATTCTTTGCTAAATTTGATGATTTTTTTTTTATTTCGCCACAGATCAAACTCCTACGCAAGGATATTATGAAGTAAAATTTTCAAAACACTTAACCATTTTTGTCATTTTGACAGGGTTAGTTTAATTCACAGACTAAGCATTTTACTTTTCATACCTTTTAAATGCTAAAATTCATAACGTTTTTGATTCGCGAAATATAAAATCCCTTGAAAGGACATAATGAAGTAAAATTTTCAAAACACTTTATTGTTTTGTCATCTTTAAAGAGTAAGTTTAAACCGTAAATATTGAATATTACTTTGCATACCTTTTAAATGCTAAAATCCATAAAATTGTTTACTTCATAAATTATAAAACTCCTTGGAAAGGACATGATGAAATATAAGTTTTATATCACCGAATTGTTTTGATCATTTTAAGAGTTTTTGTTAATTTTACTGCATATCAAATTATTTATTTTTCATACCTATTTTATGCCCAATTTTATGATTTTTTAAATTTCAAAACAGGGTACATATCAAATGATTATTATTTTTTTGCAACTATGATGATATGAAAATAAAAATCTTTCCCTAGAGACTTGTAAAATAGAGTATTTTTTTTAAAACTAAGCCTAAAACGACGATATTCACAACTTTAAACTAGTTAAAAGGTTAAGGTGAATATAGACAACGGGTCAAGATCGACCCTACCTTGACCCGCGAATCCATCCACACTCCAGAAGTGTCACATGCAGGCACAACCCTATTTGGTTTTTAGCTCACCTGGCCTGAAAGGCCATGTGAGCTATTGCCATCACTTGGCGTCCGTCGGCGTCCGTCGTCCGTTCGTCCGTCCATCCGTCGTAAACTTTTTTCAAAAATCTTCTCCTCTGAAACAGCTAGGCCAATTGAAACCAAACTTGGCCTGAATCATCACCAGGGTATCTAGATTCAAAATTGTGTTCGATTAGTCCGAGGACTAAACAACATGGCTGCCGTTACTTCGGTATTTAGTTATTTACTAAAATAGCACATAGGGTAAATTGCTATCTTTGGCAAATAACTCAAAAACCATTACAGATATAAAAAATCTGACAGAAGTAAAAGTAATCAGCATGACAAGATCTACCTGCCCTGCAATTTTGAAGAAAATCCGAAAACCCGTCTTAAAGTTATTGCCCCTTTTCCGTGAAAATTTCAAAATTTTGATATTCTTTATTTTTTATCGCAAAAACTATAACAGATAGAGGTCAACATTAAATAGCAAAAATGTTCAGCATATCAAGATCTTCCCACCTGGAAATTTTGAAGAAAATCTCACTACCCATATAGGAGTTTTTGCCCTTTACTGGTCAAATTTAAGAAATTTGATACTTTTTGTCATCAGTTTAAAAAAATCTTCTCCTCAGAAGCACCTGGGCCAATTGTTACCAAACTTGACCTGAATCATCACCAGGGTAAACAGTTTCAAAATTGTGTTCGATTAGTCCGAAAACCAAGCAACAAGGCTGCTGTTACTAAAAATAGAACAAAGGGGTAAATTGCATTTTTTGCAAATAACTCGACAGCCGTTACAGATATCAAAAATCTGATGGGGGAGTGAAAATAATCAGCATTTAAGATCTACCCGCCCTGCAATTTCAAAGAAAATCCGAAATCTAGTGTTGGAGATATTGATCTTTTTCCGGAAAATTTTCTAAATTTTAATATATATATATTTTTTATTTTAAAAAGTGTAACAGATAGAGGTCAAGTGTAAATTGCAAAAAGGTTCAGCATATCAAGATCTACCCACCCTGACATTTTGAAGAAAATTCAAAAATCTTTGTAGGAGTTGTTGCCCTTTTTCATGGAATTTTCAAATTTTCATATTTTGTCGTCTTTTATATCCATAACTAGAGAAGATGAAAGTTTAGTGTAAACTGATTAAAATGTTTGCCATGCTATTGAAATATGTAAGTTGGTGTATAAAATTGTTCATTGACCACCATTTTCAAAATGGCTTCCTTCACAAAAGGCGGGAAAATTCAACATCGTCTGATTTCAATGAAATTTGGTTTCCAAGTGGATATTGATGTTGCGACTTCAAAACAGGTGCTGAAAATTGTTTGTTGACCGCCATTTCCAAAATGGCCACCAAAAAAGGCGGGAAAACTTAACATTGTCCAATTTCAATGGAATTTGGTTTCCAAATGGGTATTGATGTCGCAAATTCAAACCATTGTTAAAAATTGTTCTTTGACCGCCATTTTCAAAATGGCTTACTTCACAAAAGGCGGGAAAATTCAACATCGTCTGATTTCAATGAAATTTGGTTTCCAAGTGGATATTGATGTTGCGACTTCAAAACAGGTGCTGAAAATTGTTTGTTGACCGCCATTTCCAAAATGGCCACCAAAAAAGGCGGGAAAACTTAACATTGTCCAATTTCAATGGAATTTGGTTTCCAAATGGGTATTGATGTCGCAAATTCAAACCAATATTAAAAATTGTTCGTTCACCGCCATTTCAAAATGGCCGCCAAAAAAGGCGGGAAAATTCAATATTGTCCAATTTCAATGAAATTTGGTTTCCAAGTGAATATTGATGTTGTGAATTCAAAACTGATGTTAAGAATTGTTTGCTGACCATCATTTTAAAATGGCTGCCAAAATAGGCGGGAAAATTCAACATTGTCTGATTTCAATGAAATTTGGTGTCTAAGTGGATAATGATGTTGCGACTTCAAAAAGGCGTGTGGAAAATTGTTTGTTGACCGCCATTTTCAAAATGGCGGGCAAATTCAACACTTTCCTATTTCAGAGAAATTTGGTTTCCAAATAAATATTGATGTGGTAACATAAAAATATGCTTTTAAAATTGTTGTTGAATGCCATTTACAAAATTATGTCTAAACTTCAAAACTGGTGTTTAAAGTGGTCATAAGCAAGTACATTTTTGTCAAAAATGGGCAACAAAGAAATATAGTAAAACAAGATCAGACTTTAAATACAGTTTAAGATATCGGTGGTGTTTAAGCTAACAAAGTTTGAGAGACTTAACTTCAACTGTATAACTTAAAATGTTAGCTTCATTGTGGCAACTGAAAGCCAGGTGAGCGATACAGGCTCCTGGGAGCCTCTAGTTAACTTCTAATATCAACATAAAATGTAGATATAATAAATAAAAATTACAAAAGTTGAATAAAAATAGAGGAATTATAAGCGATAACAGAATACTGTGAAAGTACTATTGTTCGTGGGGTTCCAATTTTCGTGGATTTCGTGGTTGGCTTAAACCACGAAATTACGTTCCCAACGAAATGCATTTTTTCCATAGAGTTTTAATGTAGGGACTTTGAAACCACGAATTTAAGTACCCACAAAATACCGATTTTTATGAAAACCACGAAAATTGATGTCCACGAATAAAAGTACTTCCACAGTAAACGATTTTGATTGGTTTAATTAAACTCCAAATACCGGTTTCCGTTTCTGATTGGACGAACGTTAAATATCAAATAGCGATTTCCGTTTCTTCTTTCTTATTGGCTAAAACTATGAATAGCGTTTTCGGTTTAAACTCAAATTTCCGATACGGATCGGAAACTATGGTCTTCGTCGGAAACCCCTAGTTTCCATTCAACTTCAATCGGAAACTAGGGTTTTCGGCGAGATACTATGTATAGCGATCGGAAACCCCTAGTTAACGTGCGGTATACCCAGTATTTCGCACGAAAAACCCCAGTCTTTTGTTACTATTGAGTGCCTTAACATTTTAGTAACAAAATTACCGAGAGGAAATTTGTACCTGCATTTTTCTTCCGAAATTGTTTCAGTAAGGTAATTAGGCATTGTGCATGGAAGTTTAAGTAAAAAGTACGATGCATATAACATACAAAACAAAGAGCATGAAAATTAGATTCTGTATAAAGAATTTAAAGAATTAATGAATAGTGCAAAGAAAAAGAAATCAAACAAATAAAACATAACAATTTGAAGAGGAAATGACATTTAATTACGCTTTCTTTGATTTAAATATGTTTAGTCTTCTTTAAGTAGGTTCGTTACTCATGTTTTGGTATTATTGTCAGAGTTTAGGTCTGGGATTATCAAGTGTCAAGCATTATGTTTTTGCCCTTGAACCGCTATGATTTGTAGAATTCCTTTTTATAAATCTTAATGGGCATTCTGACAACATTTGTTGAATACTATTTATTTTGTCACATTACTTTACCTTGAACGTTACTTTTGTCAAATTCTTCGAAAACTTCAAAGGAGTTCAGATTCCTGCCAAAATTTTAATGACTTGTTCACTGTTTTGATCTGATTTGCACTGGAGACACATGGGTTGTCGAAATGCACATATGCAGAAACTGAATTCACAGTGACTTCGATATTTTATTATTGATCTCAAATTGAGATCATTGGCTTATTAATTTCTTTCACTTAAATTACTTCTTTTTTAATTTCTACTATAAAAACTATGTAATATGAAAAAGTATTTACTTTGAAATAGATTTGCAAACCCAAACCTCCTTAGAATAAAACTATTGATAATTGTCATACCTTCTGTCCCTCAACTACGTATTGCTATTGTCTGTCTGTCAATAATACAAAGATACCCGAGTTTAATCATGTTGTGCTGTGTCATCGGCTTTAGAAGCACTGCGCGTTTGGACCTCATTGCACATATGTATTTAAAGATGTATGTTAATATGAAAAAGAAAGGAAATGGGGTAAATGTAAAGGAGACAACATCCAATATCCAGGTTAAAACGCCCCAAAATAAAGCATCTAGGGGTCACTGTACGGTCTTCAACACAGTGAGGAACCTCACACCATATAGCAAGCCCTAAATGGTCCCAAAAAGGTAAAAAAAGTGAATAAATCAATGGAAACAAACCATATCCAATAACCCAAATATCAAGAAACTAATTTTATAAGAAGACAAGGATAAGCCAATGACCAACATATTCCTGACTTGAGACAGGCGCAAAAAATGCGGTGGGGTTAAACTCGTTTTCTTGGATCTAAACCCTCCCCTATTTGTGGTGAAT
>MJUU01025581.1:86896-100196 GCA_002080025.1 Modiolus philippinarum
AATGGTGAATGAAAGGATATGGAGTAAATGCACATGAGACAAAGTCTCTACAAATACATGATAAAACAAGCAAAGGAACAACGCTTTTGTTGTTGTTCTTCATCTTGAAGTCACCATGAGGCCTTCAACAACGAGCTTTGCTCATACCTCATAGTTAGTCCAAGACGGCCCCTAGCACCGGTTTAAGCGGAATTCTTTGCTAATTGTCGAGCAACGCTACATCCATGTCTTCATTGGTCATGGGTGCGGGATTGTCAACAAACATTAATTAAACTGGCAAAGTGCTCTTACAATCACTGTCATCCTTTGCCCGACAAAAGCACTAGTGTCTTTAGCTAGTGGACGATTACAACATATAGACAAACACAGGGCACCCATCAAGTCGAATGTAAGAAAACTTTGCGTTAAAAAATAATGAGATGTGGACACTTTTAACAATGGTCAGAATTACATTTCTAAATTACAAAAATATAGGCCAAAATTTGAAAGTATATATAGTATATCCATATGAGAAATTCTCTCACATGCACAATTACGCCATAACTAAAATATATAGAGAGCATACATCTCTCGCACGGGGAATCGTTTTACGGACTCCACACTGCAGGAGAGAAACTCCAGTCGTAAATGGTGAATGAAAGGATATGGAGTAAATGCACATGAGACAAAGTCTCTACAAACACATAAAAAAACCAGCAAAGGAACAAGCCTTCTTACATATGAAACTTCAATTGAAATACTTCTAAATAGATTTGGTATAACAACATCATCAGTTATGAAAGAAGAACATGATATTGGGCAATGCCAAATACTGCCAATATGAAAAATTGTTTAAATTTATATTTTTGCCAACAAAAACCAGAAGTAAAGATTTAACAACATTGTGTATTTATATCCTTTATGAAAGTTTTCATTTTATATTGTGAATTTTAAAAGTTGTTACCAACTTCTTGGAATAGAAAATAAAGAGAAATAAGATAAAGTGTCTTTTCAAAAATAGTTAGGAGATCATTTGCTCTCACTTCCCATTCCATATGTAAAATCGAAACATATTTGAAATAATATATATCTTAAACAACACAAGAAACGAGACACTTGTTCATTTCTTTTAGCTCTCCAGATATTTTAACTATAGCAGCCTTTTTTATATCGAGAACAAGCAAGTCGTTTTTTGTCAAAATATTTCTCATTTTGAAGTTACAGTTACAGTTTCTTTTGAATATATAGTAAAACAAAAGTAAAAGAATTGCTCTTCTCAGAACTGAATCAGGAATTTGTATTGTCTACAGTAGTTTACCACATGTTACAGGACTGGTAAGAGCACAAAATTACCCTTTTTTAAGAATACTTGCTTTTCCTTGTGAAAAGTTTGCTTTTATAAAAAAATGAAATTGAGAATTCAAAAATTCTCCATTTTTGTTTCAGAATTTTGTCTGCTTGATAAGAAAAACAATTTAAAATTTCAAGATGTTCGAACAAGTATTTGGAAAGATATTTGTCTTTGAATTTGAAAGTAAATATGAATACACATGAGTGGTGTGTTTCTTTTATTTTTGAGTATATTTAATAGCAATTCCTTGATGGATTACAATAGAAGTTGTTTTGATAAAGATAAAAAAATCCGTTTTTCATGATTTTTTCATATTTGATCGCAAACGAGATAGGATGACTGAAATATATACTGAAAAGTAGTAAAGCAGGGAAAGAGTTTGTGGTCGTGCTAAACTATTTTGCCAAACATTTCGGCTGCTTGAGTTATCCCGAAGTTTTAAATGAGAGATGTCGGGCATAATTTAAGAAAATATTATTCATAGACAATAGATCATACGTTATGTGAAAAGTAATCAATTTTCGTTTTAAAAGCACGTCACTGGCTGAATTATCTACCTTTGAATGGTAAGAAACTTGTTTTCCGTTTGCCTGCTCTTTTGCATCTACACATGTTTGTTTCATAACGTTTTGTTATATCATAATCGCACTTTTATCATGTGATTTCAATTTTCATGAAATGGGGGCTATTAAAATGAAGTTTTTCGCTATTTGTTTGATTGTAGAGGATTTGGTTGGTAACAAAGCATAATGCCCCCTATTGTTTTAACTTATCTGCTGTGAGGCAGTTGGAAAAATTTTTACTTGCAATCATTAAATATTGCGAAGCAATGCTTTCTTCTTTTGTTATCAAATGTACAATATAATGCTAATTTTTACCTAATCTACTCAACAAGTAACCATTTTATTCAATAAACAATGAATGGATACGGAGTAAATCCACACGAGGCAAAGTCTCCTCAACTATACGGTAAAACAAAGCAACATAAATTCAAGTTACCCCATATTAGTTTCTCTCGAAAGGTGAAAATATGTATGTACATGCGAAATAAGGTTTCGAAGTTTTAATCTTTATGAGGTTTCAACAAGAGACCACTAGATTTTCACAAAGGCCAAAAGATGTGAATTTTAACAAATGTAGCATGTGACGCGAACTATTCCTAGAAATTGGATTTAGTTTTTTTGATAATCGACAAACGAATACCGAAGCAAGAACGAATAAAGGGGGAATTCTGAAATAATAAATCCAAAATTACGGCAGTTCACAGCCAACACGAATTGAGAAAATATGACAAAGACAAAACAAATTAACAAAAATGAACAAGAACGCCACAAAACTAAATTGATCTTGTTGCAGAATTGATGCATGTAGTCTGTAGATGTGCAGTAAGCTTTTGGAATTTTGATTCCGGTACCAACTTTTGTATATTTCCTGAAAATGTCAAAGACACAATCGTCATACTTTTGAAATTTGGCATATCTGATAGTCTGACAAGTGTTTGGTGAAAAACGAAATTCTGAAAACCTATTTCGGTAAATTTCTGAAAGTCTCAAAAACCACTTATTTTGGAATCCTACCTCGCAACCATACTAAAAAAATGTTTCGTTTAGGACATACATTTTAATCAATCGGATTTCAATAATATTTTATTCCAATTTTGGTAAATTTCCTGAAAGTCTTATAGACTACTAATTTTTTGTTGAATTCTTTCGAGCGACCATACTTACATAATTTGTTTTGTTAAGGGCAAACATTTCATCAATTGAATTTTAAAATATTTGATTTCAATTTTGGTAAATTTCCTGAAAGTCTCAAAGACCACTTATTGTTTTTAATTCTACCTAACAACCACTCTTAAACCTTACTTAATTAATTTGTTTAGTATAGGACATACTTTCAATTCCAATTTCGTGTATTGCACTCGGTAGATGTCCATGATACTGGATTTGGCCTATTTCGATATTTTTTTGGAAATGAGTTCTTCTTTTTGATCTACTGTTGGATTATGGCTTTCCATATTATTTGATTTTAATGCTGCTGATGAGAAGTTACTCCTTGAAACACGTGTACAGCATAACAATATTTACTGTTTGTATGCAACTTCGGTATTTTTTTTGTATTGTATATTTCCAGAAAGTCTTTGGAATTCTACCCAGCAACCTTAGTTTCAGTATTTGTTTCTTTTAGAGCAAACATTTTCACTGATAGGATTTCAAATATATTTTATTAAAGTTTTGGCATATTTCCTGAAGATCTAAAAGACCACTTATGTTGGGGAATTTTACATTTAAACAAAACTTTAGGAATTTATTTCAATAAAAAACGCATTTTAACCAATTTCATTTCTAAAATATTTGATTCCAAGTTTGTTTTTTTACCGGAAAGTTTCAAAGACCATTTTTAAATTCTGCCTAACAACCATATATCCTTGAATTCTTTGAGAATAAAATAAGGTCTATTAATAGTTTGATTTCAGAAATATTGAGAAAAAATATGCCCAGAATGTATAACAACTGTTTTCTGTGTTAAACAGGTAGTTCGGGTTTAACTGTCGTTTCCGGCAACCTCTAGATTTTGTAATATTTTTGCCCTGCTCTTTGTTTTGTTTCTTGTCTCCTTTTGTTTTGCATGTATGTTGTAATATTTTGGACTTTTTCGAATTCTGTTCTTGTCGTTGTATTTTAGTGCGGATATCTAAAGGGAGTATGAGCGTCAGATTTCAGAAGCATTCGACATCCTCGGGTTTTATCCACTCAAACAGGGTTATTTTTTGCACGTGGATCTTATTTTCTTGGTCATAGGTCACTTTAACATGCATAAAGTAGACAATATGCAAAACTTTATCAACTTCCAATTATACTTTCATATATTTTAAGGCATAAAAACAGCTTATGGAAAATGAAGGAAAACTCTAGAAAGAACCGTTTCCTGCCGAAATTTTGACATCTTATATTTCAAAAATTCTTACATGAATTTTCAAAATTTTTGATTCATGTGGTTCCATTAGCAAAGTTCTGCTAAACAAAATGTCAGAATTTTAATTCTAATTACAAATTTTCTGACACTAGCACATCTTGTTATACAGAACCACAGTGTTTTCCACGAATGCGTGAACCGTGATTTTAGTGTAGTCAAATCTTAACAAACTATGCATTTAATTTATTAAAGTAATCGAGGGGTTAACATATGATTGTAGCGATTTCATTACTTTGATGTTATTTGCGCATGCTCTCAGTATATTGTTATGGTTTACTTGTTCTTGACAAAATTTCTCATAGGGGTGGTGTGCTATTATACTTTCAAATGTTGAAATTTTATTTTATTCTTTTTATTTCCAAATGTTAATGAGCATGATGAGAGTGCCTACATCCCCTATTTAATAATACCAAGTATTCTAACAAAAGACTCGAAGAATGTCATGAATTTGTCTACATGTTGTAATCATCCACTAGCATCACACACTAGCAACTGATGACAATGATTATGTTTTTTGATGACCCCGCATCCCTTGGTAAATAGAGACATATTTAGTGTTAATCGAAATTTAGCAATAATCCAATTAAATCTATGCTAAGGCCGTTTTGAACTTAGTATGGGGTATAAGCAAAGCTCTTTGTTGAAGATTAAAATATGAAGAAAGACAATAAAATAATTGTTACATTGTTTGGTTCTACCGCATATTTATAAAGTCTTTGTCTCATGTGCATTTACTCCATATTTTTATATTGTTTGTTATTGACGATAATCAAAGTTTAACCGAAACTTACCTTGGTTAAAGTTGAGAGTTGAACAGGATTCTATGGAGTCATATTACTACTAGAGGGCTAAGTGAGATGCGTGCCATGAGTGCGTAATTGGTCAGGCTTCACAGAACAGTCTTGTGGATTACACATCTGTTGTAAAACCAAACAGATAATACATGTACATCCTACGTGACTGGATCTACGATTTTTACAAAAAGCCTTCAATGCATGAAATAACTCATGCATTGAATTCATGAGATGCTAACTCTACCGGTGCACCTGATCTCACCCATGGTTTTTTATTGGGTCCGTGTTGTTCATCTTTGTGTGTGTGTGTCTTCATTTTTCTTTTCTGTGCCGTACCCATGTTGTGTCTCTGTTTTTTCCCCCTTTTTGTTTCTGGTGTTGCCATTGTCCTTGGATTGTTCGCTTTTGGATTGACGGTTCGGTTCTCACTTACTTTACTATACAGCTACAAGTTCTAAATAATTTATATGGTGTATTTTTTCCTCACCATTCCATCTAAAACCTATTTTAATACCATTACATACAGCGCCCCATCCAAATAATGAGGCATCTAAGATTATTACCATTTGCAGGGTTCCCTGATCAATTTTTCTGAACTGTGTTTTAATATCATCTAACCACCATTTTATCTCAATTTTCATTGGCTCTGTTATATTCATTTTTGCATCAAAATTACCTTTACAAATTTCAATTGTTTAATTTTTCTAAAAAGTTCTATAAGGCTATAATGAAGTTGGCCACATTGAACAGCTGGAAATACAGATATTAAAATTTCAATGACTTTAGCAACTCCTCGTATAGTTGCATGTTGTTTATTGAATAACATTCTACATTCTTGAATAAGATTCTCTATTTTTCCTGAGGTAAAGTCTGAGTTGGAATCTATAATAAATCCTAGAAAATGTATTTTTTGCACTGGTATGAATACAGATTTTTTGCTATGTACTATAAATCCTAACTTTTGTGACTACATTCATCTTTTTCGCCTGCTACGAGTAAAGAATCATCAATATAACCCATATTCAAACGGCCACACCTTCTACGAGTAGCATAAACTGGCTTTAACAACTTAGTGAAATATCTAAGAGCATCACTGATTCTATTTGGAAGGCAAGTTTATTGCAGAATTTCAATTTTTCCATTTAAAACATAAAAATTTCTATGCTCAACAGCTATTGGAACAGAATAATAGGCATGTCTTATATCTATTGGTGCCATATAACAATTTGGTTTAATTGATTTTAGAGCAGTTTCAAATAACTAAATACCGAAGAAGTAACTGTAAATTTATTTTCTTTTGCATATGCGCACTTCGACAACTTTCCGGTCAGCACCGAGGTACTGGGCTGGTGAATACCCTCGGGGACTAACAGTCCACCAACAGAGGTATCGACCCAGTGGTAACAAATAACTAAATACCGAAGTTATTTTCTTTTGCATACATCGGCAAACGAATACCGAAGCAAGAACGAGGAAAGGGGAAATTCTAAAATCATAAATCCAAAATTACGGCAATTCACAGCAACACGAAATGAGACAGTATGACAAAGACCAAACAAATAAACAAAAAAAAAAAAGAACAAGAACGTCACAAAACTAAAGCACTAGCAGTGTGAACCCTTATAAAAACTGAGGTATCATCAGGTGCTCCGGAAGGGTAAGCATGATCAGCTCCACGCGTGGCACCCGTCACACTGCCAGTGAAAAGTCCGGTTTTGTCACAGTCGGTGTCTTCATATGCGCATTTCGACAACTTATGTCTCTTCAGTGCAGATAAAATCTAAACGTTTGGAAGACCATAAACCCAAAGAAGTTAAAAAACTGATTAAGAAGAAATTACCAATATGATCTAAATGTAAAGCCAAAATCAGCTAAGAACAGAGCTTTGCATGAGGGAGATACTCCTTAGTTTTCGACAAAATTTACAAAAATTTAGATATTTCAAGTTTCCAAATAGAATTGGCTTTCCGGTCAGCACCGAAGTACTGCGTACTGGGCTGGTGAATACCCTTGGGGACTAACAGTCCACCAGCAGAGGTATCGACCCAGTGGTTAAAAATAACTAAATACCGAAGTTATTGTAAATTTATCTTCTTCTGCATATGCGGATTTCAAAATTATGTCTCTTCAGTGCAGATAAAATCTAAATTTTTGGAAGAATATAAACCAAAAGAAGTTAAAAAACTGATAGAGAAGAAATTACCAATTTGATCTAAATGTAAAGCAAAAATCGGCTAAGGACAGAGCTTTGCATGAGGGAGATACATTTTAGTTTTCAACAAAATTTACAAAAATTTAGATATTTCAAGTTTCCACATAGAATCAGCTTTCGGATCAACACTGACGTATTGACTACTAGGCTGGTGAATACCCTCGGGGACTAACAGTCCACCAGCAGGGATATCGACCTAGTGGTAACAAATAACTAAATACCGAAGTTACTGTAACTTTATTTTCTTCTGCATATGCGCATTTCGAAATTATGTCTCTTCAGTGCAGATAAAATCTAAACATTTGGAAGACTATAAACCCAAAGAAGTTAAAAAACTGATGGAGAACAGGTTACCAATATGATATAAATGTAAAGCCAAAATCAGCTAAGAACGGAGCTTTGCATGAGGGAGATACTCCTTAGTTTTCAACAAAATGTACAAAAATTTAGATATTTCAAGTTTCCAAATAGAATCGGCTTTCTGGTCAGCACAGAAGTACTGACTACTGGGCTGGTGAATAAAAGTATCAATTTTAAAATGGTGATAAACAATATCTGAATTCATATCTTTTAGATTTAATATCATTCTATATTCTTCGCAATCCCTTTTCGACACTATAAATATTGGAGATAAATAAATGTTTTTAACATTTTTTACTTTTTCAAGAACACCAATATTTGCTAATTTTTTAATTTCATATCAATTATTGATTCTTCTTTTGTAGAGAAAATCATAGGCCTATTCAATTCTGTTCTGGTTTGTTTGATATTGTCATAAAATTCAATGTGACGATTTAATACAATATCAAGAACTTGACTGTCACTTGTTAATTTTTTCCAACTATTTTCAAAATTCTTTAATCTACCTGTCTTGAATACTAGTATAACTTCTTCAGAATTATTACAAACCATACTTTTACCTAGGGTCGTCTGCGTCTGAGCCGCCTTCTGGAGTTTTTTGAAACGCCTGATCGAGGATAACTGGGAGTGTCATAAACAGATTACTCAGAATTATCATATCCAAAATGGTTGTAATTTCTATAACTTCCTTTGTTGTGTCCTCTTGCGGTATATCTACCACCTCTTTCAGTTCCTCTGAGCCCTCCGCCTGCTGTACCGAACCTTCTCCAATATCTACCTCCATTACTGCCTCTGCCCCTTCCAACTTTCTTACCTACTTTATTCACTGAATCTATATCTGAGACTTTTTGGACATGTCGTCACCGTATAAATATTCATTATATGGTAACGCTGAGGAGCATAGATGAAAATATTCAGGACTAAGATCATATATATGCATTTCTCTCCTTGACATATTTGTAATACGATGGAAATGACCTATTAGGCCTAAAGCATCAAATACCTAACTCAAAAATTTCAGTAGGCAAATCATCATGATCTTTTCTTCAAAAGTATTCAGTTTATCTAACATCTTTGTAATTAAACTGTTGCTTTAATGACTAGACCCTGTTTGTATTGTAATTTTCTTCACCTCGGGTATAATCTGACAAAAGATCCCATATCAGTCTGTTTACTGTAGTTTTGGTCAACATGTTACAGTTTTCTGATCTATCTGTATTTTTTGACAATTCATTTAATTTTACTCATTTGCAAATAAACCATTAACAATATCAGCTAGCTCACTTTCAACGGCGACATCTACTTTTTCTCTAACTTTGAATTTTTTACTGGTACTTTTAAATATTAAAACCCCACCGCAATTTTTGCGCCTGTCCCAAGTCAGGAATATGTTGGTCATTCGCTTGTCCTTGTCTTCTTATAAAATTTTAGTTTCTTGATATTTGGGTTATTGGATGTGGTTTGTTTCTATTGATTTATTCTTCTTTTTACCTTTTTGGGGCCATTTAGGGCTTGCTATATGGTGTGAGGTTCCTCACTGTGTTGAAGACCGTACCGTGACCCCTAGATGCTTTGCTTTGGGTCGTTTTAACTTGGATATGGGATGTTGTCTCCTTGACATTTACCCCATTTCCTTTTTTTGGCAGGGGCTCATTGTTATTCACATCATTGTCATGACGGTCATCACCACCATTTCTAGTTGCCTGATTTTCATCATGTCTTACAGTCAAAGAATTATCTGGCTCAGGCTCACCCTCATCTCATCGTCATTAAGTAATTCATCCTCATCATAATCATTGTAATTATCATAATCATACATTTCATTAACTTTACAGTCTTTGACTGATCAGCTCTTATCGTCTGCAGCACAGACATAACATCACCCAAATTCACTTCCCTCTCATTTCATTCCTATGTGAGCTAGTATTTGGACCTGCAGAATCCAGATTTTTCATTCAATGTTTACTTGAACCTGCAGAATCCAGATTTGTCATTCCATTATCAATGAAGGGATATGGAGTAAATGCAAATGAGACAAAGTCTCTACAAATATATGGTAAATAAGCAATGGAACAACGCTTTTATTGTTGCTCTACATCTTGAAGTCGCCATGAGGCCTTCAACAATGAGCTTTACTCATACCTCATAGCAAGTTCAAGACGGCCCCTAGCACCGGTTTGAGCGGAATTCATTGCTAATTGTCGAGCAACGCTACATCCATGCTTTTTNACTAGTTTAACCCCGCCGCAGCAGGTTTGCGCCTGTCCTAAGTCAGGAAATTTATTAAGCCTTTGTGTTTCTTGTCTGTTTTCTAGTTAGTTCACTTTATGTCTATCGGAGTCTAGGAAGATGCTTATTTCGCTGAACTTGATTACTCTTTTATTTAGGGGCCAACTCCGATCTTATGGTGGCTTTGAGTTGTTATTGCTCCCCTTAGGGTCGTTGTCTCTTTGACACATTCCCCGTTTCCCTTCTTTTTCTTATTGTATCAGACGACACTCAAATATGAACTGAAGAGCATCCGCGCTAATCAGCCAAATGTAAGCATGGATTAAGCTTATTGGGTACTTAACAAAACATAAAACAAGATTTGTGTAACTTTCAAAAAAGAGTGAAACAAGGTCGCACACATCGTCAAGGTCTTCTGCAAAACAAAAATTTGATCTTCATGCTCTTGGAATAAAGCTTTGTATTTGTTTGGTAATAATATTTCCATAACTTAATAATTTTGTAGGTAGAAGGTAAAAGAAAGTACCGGTAGTGTCTTCCAAAATGTGATGTAGTTCTAAAGAAAATGCTTTGGATTACAAATATATCAAATTATGTTCATCAGAAGTCTTCGTAACGACAAATAGGTGCATGCATTGTAGAATCATCCAATTTATTTATGGTGATAGTAAATTACTAATTGACTCCGTAAATACACAGCTCAAAAGTACGGTCTTAGATTGTATTTTTAATCATTATTTTCTCTTTTTGTTTTGTGAAATCATCTGATTTCATATTGAAAAAAATGTTTCACAGCTTTTTCCAGTGTAACTTTATTAGATTAGTTGGATTATCATCTATTTTAACAAAGCTCAGCGATAATATACAATTATAGCCTATTAATGAGGTCAATGCAGAAATGTATTGACATGAGAGATTTACATTGACCGAGGACGTAGTCCGAGTGTCAATATACCTTTCTCATGTCAATAAATTTCTCCATTGACCGAATTTAATAGGCTATAATAGTTTTATTATTTTCCAAATTTTTCAGATTTTTATAAGGACATACATTATTAAATCCAAATTTTATATGATGTTTGTTGATTTGTTGTTGGTTATTTGCACCTGTATTTACTTTTTAGTAATTGAACAAAGAATATGTCTGTTTTGTATATTAGAAATAGACAAATTAATCATATTTAAGAAATTTTAAGTTTAATTAAAAAAAATTTGTAAAGATCTATTATTGGTGCGAGGTCAATATGTAAAGTCAATTCATAAAGTCAATTCGTGTTTTATCCCTTATTATGTAATTACTAATCTATTTTTAGCAGAGGTCAATACGTAAAGTCAATTCTTCAATTTATTGACAACTTTAAGAAATATTCAAAATCATGTGACCATAATTTAACAAATCACAGTAGTTTAAAAATATTAAAAAATAATAAATATAGTTGTTGCACACCATTTTCAATTGTTGATTCTGCACCTGCTTATGAATCCAGACAGGTGAAACTTAGAAGTTTATGATTCAAGTTTGATATCATAAATGGAATAGAAAGAGCTTTGGTATATGGCAAATAATGCATAAAAATTGCATGTTCTGGTCTTTGTTTTTAGGGAAAAGTTTCCTGACTTTCATAACAATTTACAGGGAATAATTTGGTATACACACATATGTACAGAAAATCTACATTTTAATGAAATTTCGCTAATTGCCTTTCCATAAGATACTGAATCGGGGGTAAAAGGGCAAAAATGTTTACCTTTATTCAATGATTTAAACAAAAGAAATCCGAAATTTGAGCACATACTTCAAAACCTCACCTTTCTCGATAAGTCTGTCCTCATAAAATTGTTTCATGATTCATCATGTGGTTTTATTAAATGCAAGATAAACGAAATAGTTAGACTTCTGGCAAGTCTTACTCAGAGGTTGCTGCGCTAAATGATAAAAATGAAAGATAATTGCTACAAATCATTTGGCATCAAGCAGAGCAACAAAGGCATGGGTTATGAAATTTTATATTGTTTATATATATATTACACCACAAGATCCCGTTCCTTACCATATTTTATCCACTAGAGATAGTTAAATTTTAAAATTTTAATTGCGAGACTTGTCGAGCATTTTAAAATTTTTAAATTTAACTATCGAGAGTGGACAAAATATGGAAATAATCGGGATAAAGTGGTGTAATCTTTTTCTCTTATGATCAATGATAAACACCGAGAATTGTATTCCGAATAGATTTGGCGGGAAATAGCACGGGGCTTTATTCAACATACGTTGAATAAAGAAAATTATTCTAACGGATCGAAAACGGTTTAAACTTGACATATCATTAGAGAAGTATCTTTTCAAGTTGGATTGAACTCATATTTCTTGTATTATTATAACTAAAAATTCAAACATTTTTACTTTATTTGGCAACATTTGTTGATTTAACAAAGAGAGAGATTACTTAAATGATTTTGTATCAAAAGATATAAATAACAAAATACCGAATTTCGTTCTGCATATGCGCATTTCGACAACTTATGTCTCTTCCGTACAGATCAAATCTAAACATTTGGAAATGATTAATTTAGACTGATAGTGTTCTTACCATTTGTATTATTATTATCAAATCATTTTTATTTAACTAGTTTCACATAATGCTGAATGAAATAGATATATTTCCGTATTTCACTTTTCGTACCATATCTAAACGTTTTTTCCGCATTCTATTTGTTGAAAATGAATTCAGTCTAATGTTTGAACAAAGCAAAAAAAAATTCATCTATAAGAGCTTCTAGCTACGTAATTCTATGCTGTCTCCACCGTATACCCTCACGTGTTATTGTTTGAATACAATCACCACAAGTTGCTTCTTTATTATACTTAGCAGTGTATCAAATACACTACGCTCTGTCGAAATTTACATCGCAAGACTGAAACCGGAAAAAACTGTTACCAAATTACATTGTCACCCATTGCTGCCTTTTGAACGTTAAGAAAACCTATCAAATTCAAAACATGAGTAGTTAGGTGCCTTTTGAACGTTAAGAAAACTTATCAAATTCAAAACATGAGTAGTTTGTTGCCTTTTGAACGTTAAGAAAACTTATCAAATTCAAAACATGAGTAGTTTTAAGTATTCTGTTTAGTTGTAAACATTCGTTTAAATAGGGTTTTCTTTAATTTCCCTTTTTACAACAGTTACCAGATATAGTGTTGAAGATACAGGCATATATCAGTGTTATGATTAAGTTATTCCATGGATAATATCAGGATATAATATCGTTATTGATACCTATGCCATATCTAACACAAGTTGGTTCTAAAGTCGAATACCAAAAACTTCGGCTCTATTTTTTTTTATTTAAAATTAACAATAAAGGGATATGGAGTAAATGCAAATGAGACAAAATCTC
>MJUU01025583.1:13595-42188 GCA_002080025.1 Modiolus philippinarum
GTAAAAGTCCATTTCTCAACAACTACACATTATACCAGAATGATGTTTCATTAAATTGATGGTCTTGATGAGTACTACCCAAATCATTGATAATTAGTTTGCTTTGACCTATATTTTATGCTTGAGTGACTTTTGTTAAATTTTGCATTCAAGTCCGTTCGACTTAACATGCTATCCCAATGTTGTAGCATCAGAATAAATCAACTTGATGAGTACTATCCAAATCAAGGCCAATTTGACCTACTTTTTTTTGCTTTAGTAACTTTTGGTTTATTTTCTGCTTGAATGACTTTGTTAAATTTTTGCATTAGGCCCATTTCAAACAGCTAGATGTTTAATTGGTAAATACTACATAATTCATGGATAATTTTAATACTTGACCAATATTTAATGTTTAAAAGCCTTTAGTATGGTTTTTTTTTTACTTTCCATTATTCAACAAAAGTTTATTGAACAATCATCTGTAAAGGTAATTCCTCATGATTCAGCGACCGGGAACTAATTTTTATGCCCGATTGACTTGAGCTATCTATTATGAAAAATTTGTCGGCGGGGCATCCGTGTCTTATAGACACATTCTCTAGTTTTCCAAATTTCTTCTCAGAAATAAAGTGAAAACAACAAGATAGCCTTGCCATATTTAGATTTTGAATGAATGATGGCTTTAGTTTGTTTTGAAATCAACAATCAAATGTGAAAGGTGTTTATCTTTATATGCCAATTCAAAGAATATATTTAGATTCTTCACACAAGTATACAAGTAACATGTGACAGAATTAGTATTACAATAGCCAGTTAAGGTCAGGCCAGGCTGTTTAGTTCTATGGCATACTCCCATATATGTAGTCTTGAAAAATAACTATTGAGAGTAACGGACAAAACCTTTCCTTTTGGGGAAAATACAATAAATTTGTTAATCATTTATATAATGACTACATTATAAGGAAGTGTTTCAATAAAAATGTCTAGAAATTTTCTATGATTTTTAATTAATTATTTTCCCTATTTTCATAGCAACCAAATTGGACTATACTAAACTCTTGAATCAGGTTTATCACCGGAATTGTTCTTTTATTACAAAATAAAAACAAATAAATCAATACATCCATTGGGAAGCACTAATTAGCTTATAACGTAAACGGTGTTTAAATTATTGTAGGACTTAGTGTTATTATACCCCCGCTTGAAAAGTGGGGGTATATAGTGATGGGGGTGTCCGTCCGTCCTTCCGTCTGTCTTTCTGTCTGTCCGTCCGTCCGTCCGTTACACATGAGGGTACCCATGTCTTATCCGCTACTCCTCCTGAACCACTGAATAGATTTTCATGAAACTTTAACACAGTCTTTGTGACATAATGTAGATGTGCACCTCTTATTTCAGAATTTGATTTGATTGATTTTTGGGGTTTCCCATAGCCAAACATGGACTTTGCCATTACATTACATGTACACATGAGGGTACCCATCTCTTATCCATTACTCCTCCTGAACCACTGAATAGATTTTCATGAAACTTTAACACAGTCTTTGTGACATAATGAGGATGTGCATCTCCTATTTCAGAATTTGATTTGATTGATTTTTGGGGTTTCCCATTGCCAAACATGGATTTTGCCATTACATTACATGTAGACATGGGGTACCCATCTCTTATCCACTACTCCTCCTGAACCACTGAATAGATTTTCATGAAACTTTAACGTTCTTTGTGATATAATGTGTCCGTCCGTCCTTCCGTCCGTGTTTCCGTCTGTCCTTCCGTTACACATGGGGTACCCATCTCTTATCCGCTACTCCTCCTGAACCACTGAATAGATTCATGAAACTTTAAAACAGTCTTTGTGACATAATGAAGATGTGCACCTCCTATTTCAGAATTTGATTTGATTGATTTTGGGGTTTCCCATAGCCAAACATGGATGTTACCATTACATTACATGTACATATTGGGGTACCAATCTCTTATCCGCTACACCTCCTAAACCACTGAATAGATTTTCATGAAACTTTAACACAGTCTTTTTGACATAATGTAGATGTGCACCTCCTATTTTCGAATTTGATTTGATTGATTTTTGGGGTTTCCCATAGCAAAACATGGACTTGGCCATTACATTACAAGGGGGTATACCCATCTCTTATCCGCTACTCCTCCTGAACCACTGAATAGATTTTCATGAAACTTTAACACAGTGTTTATGACATAATGTAGATGTGCACCTCCTATTTCAGAATTTGATTTGAATTTTTTTTAATTCCTGGAATCAAATGGGGGTGCGGGAGTATTTATTAGTGAGCTTTGCTCACAGTTTTTCTAGTTAAATCAACTAAAAGTCTAGTTAAACTATTGTCATGTGAAGAATATTAGAGCTCTTTTCGAGTTCATATATAGTTTAAAGGATGTATGGCTGTCAACGTATATTTTTCCGTATAACAAAAGTTGCTTTGGAACAAGTGTTATAAACATTGGCATAATATTTCTTCCTTTTGGAACAATTGTTATTTAACATTTATTCCGTTAAGAACAAATACTATAATATCTGGTCCTTTGGAACAAATATTCTTTAATACTTTATCCTTTGGAACAAATATTATGAAGGACCAAATAGCACATGACATGTCGGCATAATATTTCTAGTAAAAATCATTAATCCAGTTTTATTCCCGGTTACTGGTATTTGATGCACTCACTTCGTCCTTCAATTATACAAGAGTTCCTACTTTTCAAAGAAGTCTTGTATTCGAGTTCACATTGATTTGTTCACTGTAGCAAGCTGATTACCCTTCTAGAGTATTGTATATTATTCATAAATTTAATTATCAATCACAATGTAACCAATGGAAAAGGGAATTTTTAGGTAAGCCTTTAATTCCGTAATAATTTCTACATAACTTCTAATAAAAGTGGCAGTGCGGGCAAGAAGAGCAGTTCTTTCTTGTGTGGCAATAGTACTGAAAAATATTCGTATTTGTGACCATTTAGGCCAAGTCTACTCAATTGGTTTACATGGGAATGGGATACATTGATACACAAATTTTGAAAATCTGTAGTGGTGTGGTAGCTTTACTATGACGAAGATTTCGTATATTTTAAGTAACCAAACTGTCACAGTGAAACATCGATAATCGGCAAGAGTGCGCCTTTACTCAAGTTAAGATCTAAAGTGGATACATCCAAACTTTAGTAAATAATTTCGAAATTACAATGCCAATTTATTAAACTAGACTTGGTTCTAAAACGGTTCATTTAAAAATGCCTTTGAAGTCTTTTCACGATTTCAAATGACCACTGTAACGTAACATTTCACTTTGAAGATCATTATTTTAGTAATTACAGGTCAACTTGCAATGGAAAGATTGTTCACATTAACATGTTATAGTTCGACAACAGGTTAAATGGTCTATTTCGCATCTTTAAGAGTTGGTCCTATGCTCAAACCAATTAAATACATATCATCACAGTCCATCTTGACACATACAAATTAGTAGTATCATTGGCAACCTAAAACTAAAATAGACTCTTTTTATTGGTCCAAAATTGAACCCGAGCACCACATCAACATACTAATAGTTCTAGTGCTGCTGATGAGGAATGAATTTCCGAAATGGCCATTCAGCTCATTAAAAAATGCAGTTGGAGTTAACAGATGTGTTATGGTCTCATGTTCATTTACTCCATACCCTTTCGTAAAATAGGCATTTGAGGACTATGCTTGGAAATGGGAAACGAAAGAAAAAGATGTTAAGACGCTGTTCGCTTGGATCAGGCCCTAAAACTCAAAAATCAAGATCCATATTTGGGGGCTAAGAACAGAATTCCCAGTATCTGTTAAGATCCTCTAGTAATAGAAGATCTTGCCAACCTCCAAAAAAATTACGTTATTGTTCCTGCAGGCAAAGCTTTTAATATTAAACTGTAGAAGTGAAGGAAACATTTTCTCGACTGCCTTGCTCTAAGGAGATTGGTATTGACAGTTCATCTGGCAACCCTACTTATACTACAAAATCGAGGGACGAGAGTATTAGAACCACATTTTTGTTGGCGTCCTGAGAAATTCACTGCAACTTTCATAAGAATGTATGCATAAATTCATTGCAGGGTGCCCTAGCTTCATAGACCTTCATACTACTACTTCATTGACCACAGTCAGAAGGTCTGCAAGTCATGTTAAGCCTACTCAACAAATGGCGTCAATCAAAAGCATTCCATGGATCTCATGAACAGCTATCATCAAACAGTCCAACTAATTGTTTTTTATTTTCTTTACATTTTATTCACCTTTGCCACACAATAAAGTTAACACAGTAATTTCTAACCCAATACATCATTACACTATCATAGAGAATGCAGACAATTCCCTCTTAATAATTGGCCCCTTCAAAAGTGAGCTAAGCTAGTTATCGTCCAATCATTAATGATAAAGAACTTTAATAATCCCATTGTACCTTGATTGTTCTAATGATTATGTAGGGATTAATTTACAGTGAAAACTTTCTTCGGATGGTTTCGTGCTAGAACTGTATATGATGAAAGTATCTCTTATCCAAGAAAATGGTCATAACCATTTCGAAACCTTTATAACAGCCCCATCACAATTTTTGTCATACTCGTTTATATGTAACCTTAGATTACAACTAACGGTTACCCTACAAGACGAAGGGAACTTTTCAGGTAGGGAAAATATTTTGTTGATGATGTAATCAAAATGTGCAGGTGTATGTCTGCTTTAGACATATTTTAAACTTTACTAACCAAATGATAGTACCATTGTCGTGTAAAGGTGTAAAATTTTTGATAGACAATTTAGTGGAGTAACTTTTGGTTGTATTCTTTAGTCACGCAACGAGTCCAATGTCTAGACATATTTTTTAGTCACCCATCAAACCGACAAGTTTCTTTTGTCACGCCTATTGAATTCTGCTTTTACTAAATTAAATGCCTAATGTGTTAATAGATATATACTTTATTTAATGTTTTATGTTTATAAATAAATACTTTTGATGTTTATTTGCATAGATTTTTTCCCTTGCTTACAATATACGTGGGTTTACCTGAACACAAAATTCACAGTCGTCCTCCCTTGTTGACGCATAAGATTCATTGAAACTACGCATTCGGGATTTATGTCTCTTTGAAATGAGGTGGATTTGTTATATTTCTCTGTAAACCTTAGTTTCCAATAACAAAATAAATTTCTGTTGAAATGCATTTTGATTTTCCGTTTACACAATGTAGATTGTTTCAGGTAATGTATTACACAAACGTTATAAAAACTCAATATGCTGTATGCGTTTTAAAGGAGATCCCCAAAAGGCAATCCTGTGATTTTGACCAAAATCCGCATAGTTGACAACAACTCTTCCAAAACACTTGCAACTTTTTATCAACGCCCTTTCCGAACATTCTTTAATTTAAAAATTCAAACACGATCTCTTTGTTATTTATTGATCTTTATTTGCATTAATGTTTCTTTGAGGTACCAGCTTCATATAAAAAGATGGTAAAAAATCACTGCAGAAAATTCTATCTTTTTGTTAGATTCGTTCATTTTGTCTTTCTGATGAACATTTTATCGTGATCACAGGCACTTGGGTCCAGGATATTTTTTTTCTATTTTTTTTATCAATTATATGACGTAAATGAACTCGTCTGACATGCCTCGATGTGAGAGAATTACTTTTAAGAAAAACATATCCTGGACCCAAGTGCCTGTGATCGTGCTGTTCAGTAATGTAACTGTTGCTTTGGTATTAAGGCTGGTGATGTTGCATCGAGTACTCGCTATTACCCTAAGGAGGCTGGTCGACACAGTATTGAATCTTTTTTGTTTGTTTGTTTATTTCATTTGTTAAGCAAGCGTTGTTTTTGTTGTTATTGTTGTATACCCTTTTTTGGCCTGTGAAAGGTAATAGCTAGTACCTTGTGGATTACTTGTTGTTTTTTTTTGCCCTAAAGATTTTATTATTTCATATTCAAACGAACGAGGTAACGGGGGAATACGTGTGCAATACCAAATTGTAACAATTCTAATATAATCAGATAGTAATTTGACATGTGCAGAAGATCTTTTAACCAAACAAAGTTCATTACCGAACTTTCGAATAACGTGTGTCACCGAAAAAATTTTTCTATTACACACAAAAAAAATCAGTGCAGCAATTAATCCAGTATGAACACTAATTAACTGAACACTGTTGAGCAAAGGGTGATATATATTAATGTATTTGTAGCGCTCCGCGTAAATTGTTTTTTTTTTCAATTAAAATGTAGTTAAACAGTTGGTATGTAGCACGAGTACCCTTCAATGTTTTAAACGAATATACACATCATTCATTCATTAAGTCCAGCTTAGTCACTGGGGGGAATGTGATATCGGTAACTGTCATTCTGAACCCAAATGTACAAACACCCAAAAAACCGCATCAAATAATGACAATAATAGAAATATACAACAGTAACTGTGTATTAAAGACTCGGAACATCAGTAACGTAAATAGCTCTTTCTGTAAAAATTCGATGTTGACAATATGGACGCCATATGATAGTATTCACATACCGAGTTTAAGAAACTTATATCAGCTTCTAGAATTATCTAACTTTTTGGGCATATTATTGCATGATTCAATGCTCATCTTGGAATAGTATTACACATTGTGCTATTTCATAATCTCGTCAAGTTTTCCGACAGAATAAATACGTCTTGTCTTCATAAATAGTCGAATAAAAAAAATAAACATCATTGTTTTCAATAACACAGTTTATCAAGGACAAGGAGATTAATCTGCTCCCAGAAACATGTTTGTTATGCCGGTTAGTGATAACGCAAATCTGAAAAATGGTAACGTAAATATCTGAAAATGTTGAGTTTGATTCTTGACTTAGGATCTTCTTTAATGTTCTTGTGACATTCTATCTTTCAAAAATAACCGACTTTAATGCTAACAAATATTGGAAGGCATTTTGATTGTTTTAGATATCATTAACAATTGATAGGTATTTACGTTACAAACTTCATCAAATATAAATATTTTTAATACGTCTGAGTAGAAAAAATGTGTGTTTTATTTAGCCAATAAAATATAAAAAAAATCTCATTTCAATATTAACTTTGACAATTAATTTTTCGTCATTTTTGGTGGGTCAATGTCTTCTATAAACTGAAAATGAGTGATTACCAGTTGAACATGGCTGTAAATTGTATTTGTGCCCATTTAAGTCATTTTACACCCAGAACTAAAACCATTGATTGCGATTGTATTGTGAATTTGCACTTAGTTTAGTTTGGTTCAGGGGGTGCTAAAACGTGCTTTAACAAAACCTGCAAAAATTGTCCAAAAAACTATCATATTTAAGTTGCAAGTTCAGTGGCTGAATCTTTTATCTTAAAGTATAAAATCCATTTGAAGTGATTTCTTATGATAGTATAGAGAACAGATGACCTGTTACAACAGTTTTGAAGAAGATTCGAATCAATCGCAAAATTGGTATGCTGAAGCAAATAACTGATTCACAGGAAAGAGGCCATTACTCTTTCCGATCAAAACCAAATCATAAACAATTTTTATTCAAGCAAATGAATATGCATTACATTCAAATTTTCATTTGAAGCATCATGTCAAGGAATATTTAAAAGTTTTATTGCTTTTTGTCAATGTTTTTTTTCAGAAATTGTTTTACAACGCTAAATGATGGCTTTAGCACGCATGGCCTGTCGAGACGACCGAGTTAATAGATACCGACATACATGGAAATACTTTAAATGCGAAAGTAAACAAACAAAATGTAATCACACTATGAATAAATTACAATGAAGGGCAAACGACTGAAAGAGCTTTCATCCGCCTTTCATTCAGACATGCACTCTCTATACGGTATTTCACTGAGAAAAAAATGATTGAAAATGTATGAGGAATTATACACGATTTGAAACAAGAAATACAAATCCCACTTATGGTATTACTTACTGACCTTGACCCTATATATAGCGCACAATATTCCAAGATCCAAAGAGAATCCGTATGGTTTTTTTTGCTTAAACACGGGCAATAGTTGAGTGCGCTAGTCCGTAAGGTAAGTTTTTGGGTCTACTGAGCTTAAATTAGATTGTTTCATCCTAAAAAAACAAGATTGATAGATGACACAAAATAAAATAAAATCAGCACAATTCAACAGTTACGGACGTCCTTACACCAATTACGGATATCAGCTGTCGACAGTTACAGACATCACCGCGGATTTTTGTTCGGCTAATTTCTCTGTAAAGGGATTGAACTTTGAGAAGACAGTTGTTAGGTTAGTTCCAAATTTAGTAATAAATCAAATAAATCAATAAATGCGGCAGAATAATGTGTTATGAGTACAAAATCGGCGATCTTAATATTTAGCCGAAACAGTGCCCGCCATTTTGGGATATCGGTAACTGCATATCACATTTACCCCAGTGTTAATGGTTATTGAGATGCTTATTTCTGTCTTCAATTAAACAAGAGTTTCTTTATCAAAAGTCTAGTATTGCAGCATATATTTATTTCATTGTGAGAATTTATCACCAAAAAGACAGCAATATGACTGTCTGTTAATTTTCTTCCAATCTAAAAAACTTCAATAACTGTTTATTATTGCAGTTTCGGCAAAGAGAGACCGTTTTAAAATCAATGGGAATTTGGTTATATCCCATAAATTTTTTAGATGCGGCGATTTTCGCAGAAGAAGATATATAAAAGATGAAATAAAAAAAGTAGGGTATTTTTATTCCTGTTGCCATGTCGTCTTGCATCATTTTTATAATAAATTTATACACATATAAGAGGGATATAATTTATCTGAGTTACATCTCTGCCTTTACTAGGCACCCACCATGATCCATCTTCCAAACTGTAGAAAATCAATAAATATATATATATATTTGTCAGCAATAACATATTCATCGAATTCAGAAGACAAACTGTGGGGCACTGTCACTCCCTTTTTCCTATGTTCATACAAAGACTGCTCAGTCAACGAGAAAAATAGCCAAGACTTTTCATTAACTATCATTTATTCAGAAAGGGGTTAATATTTGAAAAGAAAACGAAATGAAGAACCATTAAAACACCAGAATTTGCGTTATATGTTGACTTTTGACTTAAAACAGTCCGTATAAGACGCCTGAAATTTAGTACGTAAATCAATTGCCAATTTAAAAAAAAACTGAATTGTCCAGAGTTCCTATAAAGAAGGTTACGTACCCCCATCACGGCCTTCAAAATTCTACCATTTTTATACCTAGCGTCTGAATTACTCCATAAATATCTTTCGGGATGAATTTGCGTTGAGCAAGTAGTAAATCATCAACACAATATCGGGGGTCCTGTGTCCACGCTTGGTCGTGGGACAACCAAGCGTGATCACAGACCCCCGACATTGTGAGAATGGTAGTAAATCTGAATTTCCATGATATCAAGAAGTCATACTACATGATAGAGAGGGTGTTTGCATTTTATCATACAGCTTATATTGATTATACAAAGTCCGGCAGTCCAGATACTACATGACATAGAGGGCGTTGGCATTTAATCATACAGCTTCATATTGATTATACAGCAGTCCAGCAGTACAGATACTAGTACCTTGTTGTTATTTTGTTGTAGGTTGTTATGTAATGAAAAGTATTTTCTTCTTTTCGAGACAATAATTTTCCTTTCTGTTTCCCTATTCCTTTATATTTAACAAAACCACCAATATCCACAAGGCCCTATAAATATAATATGAAAATTATAATGTGAAGCGACCAAGGGCATTGATATCAATGCGTCCTTTAAGAAAATAAAAAAAATAAAAAAATGAAAAAAAAAAATAAATAAATTGACAAAAATATTAAACATCAGAAAAATTTCAGTACAGAGATGTCTATCAGGTATCCGAATTTTTCTTCTAGTCCCAGTTACGGTATATCTCACAATATTATGATTAATGCACCTACTTGAACACGCCTTAAAATGAAAACCTGTTTTACAACTGTATTCTATTAGTCTATTCATCTAACCGACAGTGTGTAGTGGTACGAATAAATAAATGCAATTCTTCAATGTTCATTATACCCTTGTCAAACTAACAGTCGGATTTCTTTGAGTAGTGAAATCAAATTGTTCATCATATTATGTATATATAATTGTTAATTATAATTATCCCAATATCATACTACTGGCCTGTTCCACTGACATTGAAAAGAATAGTAGTTCTTGTTGTTAACCTTCATTCAACGTGAAATTAAAAAAAAGTTTAACATAATGCATTTAAATACCACAAACTACATAGATATCTTGAAGATTGGATGATCTGATGATTGGATACGGTTGTACTTGTAATAGTGGTTGTATCGGATTTGACTTCCATGTGAAGCATATGGTACATTAATCCTTCAGGACATTTTTTGAAAGTCTATTCTCCTCATAATATTCTGTACTACATGCCGGGGTCAAATCTGAAGTGGCCATCAATAGTATACAATGACTGAAAATTTCAATTAGAATCTTGTCAAATTTTTTGACAAATTTAATCGAACTTGGTGTCAATGGTAAATGTAGAAGATGGTCTACTCTAAAAAAAATATTTGAAATGAAAGTTCATTGTTCCTGTAAAACAAAGGAAGACTATCAGGTCCGATCCAAAATGACTACAACTAGAAAATATTGTTCAACACTATACCAAAGGGATCAAAATTTCATCACAGGTTATTTGGCAACAAACTACTTCACAATAGTTTACAGTCGAAACTAAACTAAATTTTGCGAGTTTCTGCTCCTATCTAATGCGTCTGCAAAAGTGGAACTTGATTTATTTATATGAATGAATGAATAATTCTTGTACAGGTCATTTCAAGATTCTCATTTTCGTACACTTTTACTTTAAGTAGCACATTTGTTTTGACTTTTACACAAACAAATTCCATAAGCACTATTGTAGGAAGAATACATCGACAAATTTATTAATACACTTTTACATAGATACATTTGAAAACAGTTTTAGAGACATATTACATTTGTACAGTGTGTTTTCACCTATCGAAAAAGCTTCAAACAACTTTGCTATCATCTGATTAGAAAAAATACTATATCGATGTCCGACAGAACGGATTGGCGAAGTCAAGCACTTTTTAAGGTACAAACTGTGACGAGAAAACACTTACCAACAACATTACAAACAAAGTTCCATCTAAAGATAACACTTACCTACTTTGTACAGGATTCCTAAGCTTCCAAAAATTCCTACAAACATCGATTCATTTCGGCTTCGAGTAATTGTTCTGCCACAAATTTGTCCATCCATTTAACCAGTGCACTTACTTGTATAAAATGCACTTACTTGTATAAAGGAGTTAGTAATAAAATATTTTGAAGGAAACATATTCAAAGCTATGGTGTTAATTACTTTTCATTGAAGTTTTGGATAAATTACAATTACGATTAAATCCAAATTGGGACATCTTATTGACGATCTTTCACATTTTCGGGTCTGAAATCTGACCCGAAATACCGTTTCAGAAAGGGGAGGTTTGGGTACCAATAAACCGGTTTAACCACACTGCTGGCTGTTGCAAGTGCCGGTACCAAGTCCGGATATCCCGAGTTCCTATCGTTATCTATGTTTGTCTTTTGTCATTTTATGTTTTTTCTTGTGCAGTTCCCTGGTTGATTGTGACATGTGATTGTAGTGTTTGGCCATTGTAAGTGTTTCCTCTTATCTTTCCTTCATTAACTGTAACAAAAAGCAAGGATTCTTCTCTAATATTGCGACCAACAACAATTGCTCCTGGACATGTGATATAATTAAGGCACTGGATGTCTTGCTAGACAACTTTTATATTCGTTTTGGCACCATTGTTTATCAACAGGTCATTGCAATCCCCATGGGTACAAATTGTGCACCTCTCATTGCAGATCTTTTTCTGTTCTGTCACGAACAAGACTTCATGAAAAAAAAACTACAAAATGGAACTGTACCAACGGTGATAAACTTATTTCAGTTCTTAATGATAACAGCAAGTACATTGGCGGTATCCTTATTATTGACAATCTCCAGTTTTTAAATTATGTCGACATCATTTACCCACAAGAACTAAAGCTTAATAAAGCAACTAATGATTCTAAATACTGCCCTTTTCTAGATCGAAGTATCATCATTGACTCTGGTAAAATAAAAACTAAAATTTTTCACAAAAAGGATGATTTTGATTTCAGTATTACTAAAATCCGATGGCGACATTTCTCTAGCGCCATCCTACGGGGTGTAAATATCCCAGCTTGTACGATTCGCTCGTTTTTGTTCTACCATTGACGATTTTAATGAGCATAACATTACTCTCTGATCCAAACTTTTGCTACAAGAGCATTTGATATCTTAATATGACGTGACTCGTTAAACAACTTATATAAACGGCATTTCTCATCCTCGATTTAATGGAAATGTTGTTAAAGAAATGCCAGAAACTGATAGAAACTCAGAAAAACTATATTCCCTACGTAATAGTGGATATCGACGGGATATTCTACAAAAATCCGTTAAACTGTCTTTGGAATCCGATTACCTAAAGATTTTTCACTGATACTGCCGAATTCTACTGAAATACACATCAACTCTTTACCAAACTCTTCGGGACGTTTTGAGTTTGATTTGTCTTCCGTAATGCAACAGTGTTCTAGCCGGCAGATTAGAGGCAAGCACCGATTGACCCATCTTTCAGAAATAAGTATTGTCTTTTTCTCTCCTTTCAAGATTGTGGTCATAGAGTTAGTAATCTGCCTGTATTGGGTTTTATTCGTATGTTTGTTGTACTATAGGAAAACGGGACAAATAAAGGGAAGGTTTTGGTACCCATAAACCGGTTTAACCCTACAACTGGCTTTTGCTAGTGCCAGCACCAAGTCCGGCTGTCCCGAGTTCCTATCGTTGTTGACATTTGTCTTTTTTCTTGTTTGTGTTTTTCCTGTGTAGTTCCATGGCAGATTATGGCATGTAATTGTAATTTTTAGGTATTGTAGATCTTTCTTGTTATTCCTTATTACGTTTTGGCATATTCTTTTCTTTTCAAGATTGTGGTCCTAGAGTTCGTAGTCTACCTGCATTGGGTTTTATTCGTATGTTTATTATACTATAAGGAAACAGGACAGAAAAATGGGAGGTTTGGGTATCTATTAACCGGTTTAGCCATACCACTGGCTTTTGCAAGTGCCGATACGGTTATCCCGAGTTCCTATCGTTATTTACGTTTGTGTTGTTTTAGTGCAGTTCGCTTGTGAATTGTTGAATGTGATTGTAGTTTTGTTCCGTTGTTGGTGTTTACTATTATCCTTTGTTTGTAATTTCAAAAAACACATTGCATATGTTTTCTAGCAGAACATTTACATATATTTTAAGAAGGTACAGTAAATACTTTCATAAAGTCATATTGATAGGATGATTTCTGCTGCTAATTCGCATGTTTGCATTTGCTGGTTCCAGCGGCTAATTTTTTTTACCTAGGCTGATTCCCACGGCTAATTCGTATTTTTTCATACGCTGATTCCAGCGGCTTATTCGTATTTACACTTCGGCTTATTCCAACGGTTATATCTTAAATAGGCCGATTCAATCGGCTGTTTCGTATTTTTATATGCAGGCTGATCCTATGGCTAATGCGTGCACTTTTTACATAAGCCAAATGGATTTGCTTTTACATCAGTAAATTCCAGTGGCACATTTTATATACTTTTACACCTGCAAATAAATAAAATCTTTTTCAAAGGCCCATTTCAGAGGTCCATTTTCTGTGCATGTTCATCCAAAGATTCACATTTGCTTTATCTTTGAAAAGGCAAATTCAAAAGGTAAATTTATATACCAGTATACTTTGTGCTCCTATACTGGAACACTTGTTTTTATATTCCGACGAAAATACATTTCTTCAGGGACTCGTATAAAAGAAGCTAGATCCTTCGTCTCACTTGTAGAAACATTGATGATCTTCATTCCATTAATAACGCATCTTTTGCTTAATGAATCCCATCAATATATCCTACAGAGCTAGATTTTAAGGAAACATTTGAGGGCCTTCAAAAATACTGCGATAATTGCTTTTCAAGAAGCGGTGTAAATGAAATGTGGATTTTGCAAAACTCCAAAGATCTACTTGACATCTTAAACTCTAGATCATTATCACATTGTAACAGCATTAAAACTTTCGACTTTTCACACTTTACACTACTATTCCTCATGAACAATTCAAATCTCGGCTGAAAGGTTTAATTCGTAGATGTTTCTCACGTAAGAACGGTTAACGAAGATATAGGTACATTAGTGTAGGTAGAGAGCAAGCCTACTTTGTGAAAAATGACTCCGAATCGGAGGAAAAATGTACAGAGGAAGAAGTGATTAAAATGTTAGAGTTTCTGATCGACAATATATTTGTCCAGTTTGGAGGACTTGTTTTTCAACAGACTATCAGAATTCCTATGGGCACGAACTGTGCGCCTCTCCTAGCCGACCTGTTTCTCCACTCTTATGAAGCTGAATTCATCGAAGGGTTCTTCAAAATAAAGACAAAAAACTGGCCGAATCCTTCAATTTTAGCTTCCGTTATATAGATGATATTTTGTCACTAAACAACCCTCGCTTTGGTGATTTTCTTCATTTGATCTATCTAACAGACTTCAAACTAAGCTGTACGACAAATGCAATGACTTCACCTTTTTAATAGTAAACTTCCCCTTTCTTTGTAGCAACATCCCAACAGCGCCGGCATATGGAGTTTACATCTCCCAGCTCATTCGTTATTCAAGAGCCTGTGTTCGATACAATGACTTCCTTGATAGAGCCCGGTTGCTCACAAATAGGCTACTTCAACAAGGATATGTTACCCAAAACTTGAAGTCATCCCTCCAGCAGTTTTACGGTCGACATCACCATCTTGTGGACCGCTATGGGATATCTGTTTCCCAGATGACAACAGATCTTTCCCTCTAAAGCTTAATTGTTGTTTCCTCTACCGGATTTGACATGTTCAATGCGGCGGGTGTCTTTTAAGAAGCAGGAGATGCTAACTCTACCGGTGCACCTGATCTTACCCATGGTTTTTTATTGGGTCCGTGTTGTTCATCTTTGTGTGAGTGTGTGTCTTCATTTTTCTTTTCTGTGTCGTACCCATGTTGTGTCACTGCTTTTTTATTCTTTTTTTTTGTTTTTGTTTCTGATGATGCCATTCTCCTTGGATTGTTCGTTTTGGATTGACGGTTCGGTTCTCACTTACTTTACTATATATTTTTGGACTAACATTTCGAATGAAACTAAATAACGAAATACCGAAGTTACTGTGAATTTACTTTCTTCATATGCACATTTCGACAACAAAATGAAACAAGATTTGCAATTGCAAGCAATAGCTGATGTTTTGACGTATTTTGGTGGCCATCTTGGAAATGACGGCCATTTTGATTTTTTTTTGTTGCATGCCCATCTTCTCACGGTGATACAACTTTTTGCCAAATGTGAATGTATTGTGTCATGGCATGTTTGAGATTTAATGATTTTTATGGAAATCGGACAAATTCAAAGCGCTGACGTAACTTGGCAGCCATCTTGAAAATGGCAGCCATTTTGAAATTATTTTTTTGATGGAGGCACAACTTCATAAGGTGATCCAACTTTGTACCAAATATGAACTAGTCCTGTTGAAGCATCTCCGAGAACGTGCCCGGACAAAAATAGGTGGAAGAAAGAATAATAAAAATAATAACAAAGAAACGGACCAAAAACAATATGTTGTCCCGACTACGTCTGGGGCGACATAATTATGCTAAAAAATATGACACTGAGACTAAGTTAGAATGTTTTCAACAGATTGAAACCTTAGATTTTTGATTGCCAGGACAATGTGCACTTATTTGAAGACAGAAATTCCAGCATTGTCCCAAGTTTTTGTAGTTGCTTCTGATATAATATCTCGTTGTAAAAGATTAAAATAGACAAAAAGACGCAAACAGCTCTAGAAGTCAACAAGGTACAAAAAGGCCAAATAGCCATTAACCATGAACAATCATCCATTTTGTTTCTTTATTATCCTATTTTTCAGGTATTAGAATAGTCTTATACTACAAAGCACGTTGTGAATCTTTTTTTAAATTTAAAATTAATCTATGTTGTGAATCTGATTTTTCCGATTTGAAGAGTTCGGGTATAGTTTCAACCTCTTCGACTCTCTAAGTTTTTGTCTTCTTTGTGAAATTGTCGTTTGAAGGGAAAATTGAAATAACATTTCCTTTGTTCTGGTAAACCTTTCTGAAGAAATGCAGTATACATATATATATGAGAGGTTTAAATTAAACGTACGCTTTCGAAGATTCGGCAGTTTGAGGAGTTGTTCTAGGATTAATTAAAGAGTTAAATTGTGGTAAGTATTTGGGGTTAGAAAAAAAAATATTTGGTTACATCCTTAGTCTACATTCTCTATCGGAACTATCTGCTTCAGAGTTGTCTGATGTGTAGTTTTTCACTGTTTGTTTTCTTGAAGCCATTTCAATAAATGTAATGAAACAATTGCACCACGACATCATAGATAAATATGAAATGTCGGTGTCACTAATGAAAACTGACATTTTCAACTAGATAGCTAGATTCACGTCTTCCCAGATTTGACATTACCGATTCTGACCTTTCCCTTGATTTACCCAATGACAGTGTGACGGATGCTGTATACAGAGCAGGATACCCTTCCGGAGCACCTGATGTCACTTTATTGTTTGAGAGTTCACGCTGTTAGTGCTTTAGTTTTTTGTGCTGTATATGTGGTGTTCGTGTGTTTTGTGTGCATGTAGTGTCTTTGGTCTTCGCTTCTTCTTGCCTGGTTTCTGCACTTTGATTTATGTAATCTCGTGCTTTAATCCTTCGATATTCTACTGAAGTTGTTTTGAATACAATACATTTTGTTTGATAGGAGAATCAATGATGGCGATTCAAAGATTATAGATTATAATATAAATTATAACAGTCAGTTTAATTACCTTTTTTGGAACTGTACATCAACATTGGAATATAAGAATTAACTAATTCACCGTGTATCATCGTACACATGATATAGGTACCAGGTTTGGTTTTCGTTTTAAATTTCAATGACGGTTACCATTAGTGTAGGTGGATCCAGCTTATACACTGGAAGTACCGTACACTAACGATAGATATCATTGAAATTTCAATCGAAAACCAAAATTGGTACTTATATCCAGCACTTATATTCATTTATGTACAAACGATTACACCGTGTACGTGTAATCGTTTGTACATAACTGAACGCACGGTTATGTCATATAAGCAAGATAACTTAATACAGGACTTTCGAGAGAGGAACTCTCATGTAATTGAAGGTGAAAACTATCTCCTTATTATAAATACCAGTGAAAAGGAAAACTGGATTCCTGGCCGAATGAAATAAATATATATATCACCTAAAAACAAGCTATTTATGAAATTGAAGTGTACATATAATTTGTCCTACATGACATTTATTTAACTAAATCTTAATGACGAAAAACAATTAACCTGACGCGCTACAAATAGATTAATTATAAATCATGCTTAGCTCAACAGTGTTGATTAATTAGTGATTCCCGATGCATTGAGTTTTCGTATAATACAGTAATACATTTTTTTTTTCCGGAGTGAACACAACTCAAAAGTCGCGTATTAGGATTTTTTGGTGAAATGTTTAATTTCGGTCCCAAAAAGTTGTATATATCTATATGAGTTGAAAGGCAACATATGAAACAGTGATTTATGTCCAATATGAAGAAAAGTTTTTTTTAATTTCACTGATAATGTCGATGACTAGCTACTATATCGCCACTAAATTGTTGCTCGTTATTGTTCCGACAAATAGAAAACATTGAGACGAAGTACAAATTGTCGGTGGTTCCGATTATATAGTTAAAAAAATGATATTCAATTGCTGGCAACTTAGCACTCTGTTGTGTTTATGTGATGAATTCACTAGGCAACTCATTGAAAGATAATCGAAATTTTCTTTGTATATTCACATTTTTTCGTTTAATTCTTATTGGAGTATGAAGAGCTCCTTACAGATTTAACTATTAACAAAGGCATCAATGTACACACCTTTACGTTACTTAAAACATACATGATAATTATAGATGTGTATCACGACACTTTCATAGGAAAATGGCAGTGAAACGATCTATATCCCATAGCGAAATAACTCAACCTTTACAGCTATCTATTCGATCAAATATTTCCTTTTAATTCAGAAGTCAGTTGTAGAACCGGTTTAAAAAAATTCTATTTACAGGCCTTCATTCGGGTATAACGGCCGTTGGTGCATACCAAGTCGTGTAGTGGGTAGAAAATAGTATAAATCAATAGACAGCTAATGCTAAAAAACATACTGCTTCAGGATTATCACCTTGTTTCAAATGGAAGAACCATTTGGGTTGATAATTATATAATTTGCCTTTCAAATATAAGTTTTCCTTAGGGTGTGCCATTTAAGAACTTCAGAAACTGGTGGGTAAGGATAATTTCTTAAAAGGTATGAAAACTAGTCATATTGACGTAACTTTGAATAATTATTGAAATGTTTATAGCTATTACAGTTTTAGTTCATTAATTTATTAACACTTTACTGGTAAGGCGAATTGTTCCTTCATTAACATGTAGAAGTTTTAAGCAAATTTATGTTGCCGAATGACCATGACGTAAAATGTGTTATTGATGACTGAATCAGTTGTTTTAACTCATTAACTTACTAAAAATAAAACAAAAGCAAGTGTATCCCCAGTCTGTTTGGAAGGTTGAATCAATGTGATCTTTGTCAACGCTAGCTTTTTCAATGATATTATTTCTGCTTAACGTGATGATTGCTTGCTGTAGAGCAGAAAAGGGGTACAAAGCTGTGAATCCATTACCGGTCTATGTCCGTTAGAGAATATGAAGTCGTGCAAATATACCAATGCCATTGTGGGTTTGAGGAACCAATACATTTATTAATCCACGACCCTTTTCAAGTTTGTTACCACTTGGTCGATGCCTCTGCTGGTGGACTGTTAGTCCCTTACAATATCTTAATTTTTGTAAATTTTGTTGAAAACTAAGGAATATCTCCCTCATGCAAAGCTCTGTCCTTAGCCGATTTTGGCTTTACATTTAGATCATACTGGGTATTTGTTCTCTATCAGCTTTTTAACATATTTGATTTTATGGTCTTCCAAACGTTTAGATTTTATCTGCACTGAAGAGATATAAGTTGTCCAAATGCTCATATGCAGAAAATAAATTCACAGTAACTTCGGTATTTAATTCTTTGTTACCACAGGGTCGCTGCCTTTGCTGGTGGACTGTTGATCCCCAAGGGTATTCACCAGCCCAGTAGTCAGTACTTCGGTGCTGACTCGAAGGCCGATTTTATTTGGAACCTTGCAATATCTAAATTTTTGTAAATTTTGTTGAAAACTAAGGAGTATCTCCCTCATGCAAAGCTCTGTATTAGCTGATTTTGGCTTTACATTTAGATCATATTGGGTATTTGTTCTCTTTCAGCTTTTTAACATAGTTGATTTTATGGTCTTCCAAACGTTTAGATTTTATCTACACTGAAGAGACATAAGTTGTCGAAATGCTCATATGCAGAAAATAAATTCACAGTAACTTCGGCATTTTGCTCTTTGTTACCATTGGGTCGATGCCTCTGCTGGTGGACTGTTAATGCCCAAGGGTATTCACCAGCCCAGTAGTCAGTACTTCTGTGCTGACTCGAAAGCCGATTTTATTTCGAACCTTGCAATATCTAAATTTTTGTAAATTTTGTTGAAAACTAAGGAGTATCTCCCTCATGCAAAGATCTGTCCTTTGCTGATTTTGGCTTTACATTTAGATCATATTGGGTATTTGTTCTCTATCAGGTTTTTAACATATTTGATTTTATGGTCTTCCAGACGTTTAGATTTTATATGCACTGAAGAGACATAAGTTGTCCAAATGCGCATATGCAGAAAATAAATTCACAGTAACTTCGGTATTTATTCATTTTTTACTTTTTTTCTTGTAATGTTTCTTATTTTTGGATCGGCATTCTACCTGTATTAGCTTTTAGTCGTATGTTTATTATACTATAGGGTAACGGGATAGAGAAAGGGGGTTGGGTACCCATAAACCGGTTTTACCCTACCGCTAGCTGTTGCTAGTGCCGGTACCAAGTCCGGCTATCCCGAGTTCCTATCATTGTCTATGTTTGTCTTTTGTCATTTATTGTTTTTCTTGTGCAGACATTGTGGCATGTGATTGTAATTTTCGGTCATTGTGGGTGTTTCCTATTATCTTTTCCGCATTAATTGTTAAAAGTTTCTTGGAGGGACACTTGTGAGATATTTGTCATTTACGCACTATATCGGCAACGTTTAAGTCATCAGTGCAGCCCCAGTTCACACATCTTTACTTCAATACAATTTGTACTTTTCCAATGCTTTCTGAAAAGCTTTAAAAATACGGTTGGAGTATTATTTGTCGGATGTTAGTTGCAATTGGTGAGTTTAAAATTAAAGATGTTTTTTTTTTTATCAAAGACTTTGTAAAAATTTCGACCCCATAACCATACTGTATTACTTCTGAACAGAAACATATTTGTACGAAATATTTGTTTTTATCATAGTATTATTACTCTATTTGATTTACCTGACTGGTCACGGGTCAATTATATCAGGATTATTCGTTTTAAACCTACCTACAAGACAGAGAAAATTAAGCAACGCCCAACCTGTTCAATAAATTTCACCCCTATTTAGCTGGGTAACGTATAGGTAAAGATTAAAAACCGTACCTAAACATTATCTTAAACCAAGACAAAACGTTATTCAATGTTAGTTAAAATAAGAAATTTGTTTACATTTTTCACAACCGGGATAAACATTATCCAAGCGGACTAAGCCAATTTTATGCGAACTCTTCTTACCTAAACTGTTCGCCGAGAACTCAGCTCATTAGGAGTGAATTTTGAGTGATAAGATTCCGCAAATAAAAGACGGATGCTAAATCTGACAAACTTACAAAAATAAACCTACTATTACAGCCTATGATGAGAACTTAGAAAACGTTTCTGTTGTAAATAAAAATATACCGAGGTTACTGTGAATTTAGGTTCTGCATATGGGCATTTCGACAACTTATGTCTCATCAGTGCAGATCAAATCAAAACATTTGGAAATCCATCAATCTAAATATGTAAAAAAGCTGATAGAGAACAAATTACCAAAAGGATCTAAATAGGAAAGCCAAATCAGCTAAGAACAGAGCTATGCAAGAGGGAGATACTCCTTAGGTTATAACAAAATTTTCTTAAATTCTGATATTGCAAATTTTCAAATAAAATCGGTTTTCTGGCCAGTACCGAAGTACTGGCTACTAGGTTGGTGAATACCCTCGGGGACTAACAGAACACCAGCAGTGGCATTATGATGTATACTGTACGAATAAATATTAACTTGTTTATATTGTACAATTGAAAATAAATTGGTTTCACGTCACTTAAGGTGTCTGCAGGGTATTAATTTCCTATTATAGAATTTTGTAAAATTTTCTGTGTAGAAACATAATTGTATTATTGTTCAAAATGTAAAATAAAATTTGGGGGTCACCGTGCACTTAAGCGCAAAATCTGGAATTGAAAATTTCAGGATTTTACTTGGAAATGATAGGGAAAATGATCATATGAGAGGATAGTTTGAAAAATTTATTATAGAATTTTTTCATACTTTGCATTTGTTTAATTATCACTATGTAGTTTACATATAAAAAATAAAAATTAGGGGTCACCGTTGAAATAAGAGAGAAAAATTGCAAAATGTTAATTTCTCTAGTGATATCTTTGTTAAAATATCTTATCAAATTATCTCCCTTAAATAATTTCTGTGTTCTGTAAATCCAGCAACAGATTTAAAGCTCATGTGTTTTAACTCACTTTTTTGTAATGAAAATGTTATAAAAATGATTAGGAGTATAAATTTTAAATACATTTGAACTTTCTTTTCGTTTTAAATAACTATTTTGCTAAATTTCTTAATGAATGAAACCTAAATGAACAATTTTTAGACAAAAATGGCGGAATAATACCACTGAGACACCTTAACGTCAAATCAAATATATATACTTTATAACATAATTATACCCTTAAGGGTTAAAGCAATACAAAAACAAACATATATATAACATATAATATTACAATATACAGAAAATTAAAAGCTGGAATAAATTAAATTAAATTAAAGCTGGAGGAGGAAATGATTAGGTACTGGTATTTAAATAACTTGAAAAGGGAGTTTTTGCTATTGAAAAGGACATGGCATGTGCCTTTTTTTCTTTACAAAGTCTTAGAAAGAGGATCAAAATATCATAATTTTAAAGTTATCAATGTAAGGTCCTACTGATCCTTGAAAAGTTGTCCGAAACGCCGTTTGACCAAAGACTAGAACATTTTTGACATCCTTTATGCCCTAATTTCATTACACAAACTCCCTGTTAGTTGACTCAATCAAAGAAATGTATGATTTATCAGGAACTTGAACTCGTTTAGTTTTACTGATCACTTTTTCAAGCATATTTTGCAAGAAATTGTCACCGACAGCTATTTTATATGTAATTGTAACATCAATGTGTAATTGTTACAACTTGTTACTTGCTAAATATTCCCCGTAATTTGTCGTGCTGTAAAAATAAACAATAAATTAACACCAGTTCAATGGAAACAATATATGCGACCTTCATCGTCATACTTCAATTCAATCAATTTATATATACTTCTTATTTGACGTTCCATATCTATATTATTTATATTCATACATTGCAGGCGCAGATCCAGGCAATTTGAAATGGGGATGGGGGTACCAGTCTGAAATGAAGGGAAATGTTCGCGGATATTTTTAATAATACATCAGGATATTTCTTAAAGAATAGATGATTGTCCCAAAAAGGGGTTCTAACCCCCTCCCCGGATCCTGCACAAACCTGCACATATAAATATACAACCGAACAAATCTTAAAGGAAAGAGTGATTCTCATAAAAAGTGTACATAGTGTTAATATGTTAATATTACTGTTAAAATTAGCAAAATTTTAAAATGTCAGTAATGCACTCTCGACATGACCAAATGATTAGCTAGATGATGGTGACCAGAATGAGGCAACAGAAAACATACATCTAAATGTTTTTAAATAGAGCAAAAAATGAGCGAATGGAATGAGCTTTGTGTTTTGTATCTGCTTTGTTTTTTTTCACTTTGGATTTCGACTCTTCACAATTCTGTTCGTTAATTTAGTTATGACCTTCATTAAGAACTTTGTCAAAACATTGAGGACAAAGTTCTAATTTACTAGTTCCTTCCAGGTATTCAATAGCAATTGCTGTGGAGTTGCTACCGGACAATGGAAGGGGGTTGGCTTGCTAAAAAACCGGTTTATCACACCACTTCTTTTGAAATGTGTGTGCCAAGTCAGAACCATTGCGGTCTACAATTTTGCCGGTGGTTTCCACTTGATTTGTCTTTTCTGTCACATAGTCTTCGGTTCTTGACCACTCTATTCGGTTATTTTGTTATTACCCACACTTAACATCTGAATATAAAAAAAATCTTGGTGACAAATCCTTTCAAAAGTAAGCTTCAATAAAATCCCACAAGGACATTTGACGAGGCTAAAATTGGTGGCATGCATTTTAATCATGATGTCTTTGGCTGATATCTACCAATGCCAGATATAATATGAAGGGCATGCCTAAATTTTTAAGTGTTTTTGTTTTAAAATATCACTGTACTTTCTAAATATAATATCTAAATTTTTGTAAATTTTGTTGAAAACTAAGGAATATTTTCCCCATGCAAAGCTCTGTCCTTAGCTGATTTTGGTTTTCCATTTAGATCATATTTTGTTATTTGTTCTCTATCAGTTTTTACTTGAGATTATTTTCTTCAAAATGTTTAGACTTTATCTGCACTAAGGAGACATAAGTTGTCAAAATGAAACCAAATTTACAGTAATTTCAGTATTTCGTTATTAGGGCGCTGCATCGAGATGCGGATGCCCTATATAGTTTTCACTTTGTCCGTCTGTCTATCTGTCTGTCCGTCTGTCTGTTTGTCTGTCCGTCTGTCTGTCTGTCAGTCTGTTTGTCACTATTTTTTCCGTCAAACATTTCTTGGCTTGTATCTGTGGGAATGATTTGAAAGTTGGTCTGAAGCTTGAAAATGATGATTTGTACTGTGTAAGCAATTTTCATGTTTGTCGGGCGCCCACTTCCTGTTTGTCGATACTTTGAATATTTACAAAAAAAAAAAATCGTCACGGATTTCTTTGCTTCTCCTGGAGGGAATAATTTGAAATTTGGTCTGAAGCTTGGAAATGATAACTTGTATTGTGTAAGCAAATTTCAAGTTTTTCGAACACCCTCTTCTGTTTGCCGATACTTTGTTTTTTACTAAAAACCAAATTTTATAAGAGATTTCTTGGCTTCTTCTAAAGGGAATGATTGTTAATTTGGTCTGAAGCTTTGAAATGATGAGTTGTATTGTGTATGCAATTTTCAAGTTTGTCAGGCGCCCACTACCTGTTTGCCTGTACTTTGAATTTTTACTATAAACTAAATTTCCGTCACAGATTTCTTGGCTTCTACAGGAGGGAATAATTTGAAATTTTGTCTGAAGATTGGAAATGATGAGTTGTATTGTGTTAGTGGTTTTCAAATTTGTCAAACGCCCCTTTCATGTTTGCCAATACTTTTATTTTTTACTAAAAACTAAATTTGCGTCAAAGATTTCTTGGCTTCTACAGGAGGGAGTGACTTGAAATTTTGTCTGAAGATTGGAAATGATGATTTGTATTGTGTTAGTGGTTTTATATTTGTCAAAGTTTTAACATCCACTTCCTGTTTGCCAATACTTTGACTTTTACAATAAACCAAATATTCGTCATAAGATTTTTTACTTGTATCTGCTAAAATGATTTGATATTAAGTCTGAAGCAAAGAAATGATATGGTTTGATAAAACTTCCATAAATCACTGTATCCAGCAAATTTCTGTATTAACACACACATACAGAATTTGAATCCACACTTATCTCAATTTCACTTTTGCCCCGAGTTATAAGATCGAAATTGCGGGGCCCTTCCGACAACGTAAGTTTCAACATGCTCTAGTTTCTACAATAAACAAAAAGTAAAATGCCAGGCTTATTATTCTTTCTAATCATTTACATGTGATTGCCAAGTTTCGTTTCTTTTTGTTTATTTATTATCTGATGACCTTTAATTTATTAGTGCTTACTGATATCTGCATTTTAATAAACAATCTTACATCTGACAAAACAACGGCAGTAGAATACCGAAGGAACAAAGCACAAGATTACACAAATCAAGGTCCAGAGACAAGGCAAAGGCAAGAACACCAAAAGACGGAAGACTAAAGACACCACATGCCCACAAAAGACACGAACATTACATATACAACACAAAAAACTAAAGCACTAACAGTTTGAACTCTCAATAAACAAGAGTGACACCAGGTGCTCCGGAAGGGTAAGCATGTCCTGCTCTGTACACACCACAAGCACAGACAAATGACAAAACAATATATTGATATTGACAAATGACAAAACAATTCTCTGATGAAAGAAACAAAATTATCACTATTTATATATTTATTGTGATGATAAATTAAATCTCATAAACACAGTTAATCTTTAATGCTTCAAATTAATTAGTAAATACTTTATTTAATTATGATATTGTTCAAATGTAAAAATTAATAACTGTTCCTGTAGTTACTGTAAATTTACTTTCTGCATATGGCCATTTCGACAACTTATGTCTCTTGAGTACATATAAAATCAAAATATTTGAAATCAAGAAATCGAAATGTGTTGAAAAGCTGATAGAGAACAAATAATCAAAAGATCTAAATTGGAAGCCAAATACAGCTAAGGATAGAGTTTTGCATGAAGTAGACACTCCTTAGATTAAAACGGAGTGTCCTATTTTAGATATTGTAAGATTCCTAATGAATTCGGTTTTCGGGCCAGCACCAAAGTACTTTACTAGGCTGATGAATACCCTCGTGGAATAACAGTCCACCAGCAGCAGAATTGATCCATTAGCAATAACATAATACCGAAATTACTGTAGATTAACCTTTGACTATTGTTTACACATACAATTGTTATAATGGTGTTTAATGTCTCTGTAACTATGTTATTGTTTATGAAATAAAGTAATCGTAATCTCGACTTGAAAAGAAAACAATTTATCAGAAAACATGAAAAGCTATTTTGAATTGCAGACGAGAGAGTTCCAAAAATATTTTACATGATCTTTCATTTATTAAAATGGCTAATGCTGAAGCTTTAATTACAATCATTTGACACAGGTTAAAAAAACATAAGTGGTGTATTTTTTGTCTATAAAGTGATATTACAGGAAAAAACAAACCTAACTTCATATGTACTGCTTTAGCTTATGATGATTTCAATTTTATTACAAATTCGGAATTTTACATATACATGTAATTTTACAATATTTAATATGTGTTTGCTCCTCAATGTAAAAAATGGAAAATAGGAAACACCTACAATGGCTGAAAATTATAATTACATGTCACAATCTGCCATGGAACTACACATGAATATAACGAATAAGACAAAAAACAAACGTAGACAACGATAGGAACTCGGGACAGCCGGACTTGGTACCTTCACTAGCAAAAGCCAGCGGTAGGGTTAAACCGGTTTATGGGTACCCAAACCTCCCCTTTATCTTCCCGTTTTCCTATAGTATAATAAACATGCAAATAAAACCCTGTACAGGTAAACTACGAACTCCATGACCACAATCTTGAAAGGAAAGAAAAAAAAAAACACAATACTTAATTTTGAATGATAGGTCAATGTGCTCGCCGCTAAACTGTCGGCTAGCTCAAGGAGCCTAGTCTGCTGGTAGAACACTGTCGCACTACGGAAGAAAAATCAAACTCAAGACTTCCCAAAGGGTTTGGTCAAGAACCATGATAAATTTCAGTAGACATCTGCAGTATCAGTGTGTTTGCAAAATTTTCAGGTCATCAGGTCTCAAAGCTAATTTAATGGCTCAAGCATATTTTGCAAGAAATTGTCACCGACAGCTATTTTATATGTAATTGTTACATCAATGTGTAATTGTTACTTGCTAAATATTCCCCGTAATTTGTCGTGCTGTAAAAATAAACAATAAATTAACACCAGTTCAATGGAAACAATATATGCGACCTTCATCGCCATACTTCAATTCAATCAATTTATATATACGTCTTATTTGACGTTCCATATCTATATTATTTATATTCATACATTGCAGGCGCAGATCGAGGCAATTTGAAATGGGGATGGGGGTACCAGTCTGAAATGAAGGGAAATGTTCGCGGATATTTTTAATAAAACATCAGGATATTCATTAAAAAATAGATGATTGTCCAAAAAAGGGGTTCTAACCCCCTCCCCGGATCCTGCACAAACCTGCACATATAAATATACAACCGAACAAATCTTAAAGGAAAGAGTGGTTCTCATAAAAAGTGTACATAGTGTTAATATGTTAATATTACTGTTAAAATTAGCAAAATTTTAAAATGTCAGTAATGCACTCTCGACATGACCAAATGATTAGCAAGCTGATGTTGACCAGAATGAGGCAACAGAAAACATACATCTAAATGTTTTTAAATAGAGCAAAAATGAGCGAATGGAATGAGCTTTGTGTTTTGTATCTGCTTTGTTTTTTTTCCTTTGGATTTCGACTCTTCACAATTCTGTTCGTTAATTCAGTTATTACCTTCATTAAGAACTTTGTCAAAACATTTAGGACAAAGTTCTAATTTACTAGTTCCTTCCAGGTATTCAATAGCAATTGCTGTGGAGTTGCTACCGGACAATGGAAGGGGGTTGGCTTGCTAAAAAACCGGTTTATCACACCACTTCTTTTGAAATGTGTGTGCCAAGTCAGAACCATTGCGGTCTACAATTTTGCCGGTGGTTTCCACTTGATTTGTCTTTTCTGTCACATAGACTTCGGTTCTTGACCACTCTATTCGGTTATTTTGTTATTACCCACACTTAACATCTGAATATAAAAAAAATCTTGGTGACAAATCCATCCAAAAGTAAGCTTCAATAAAATCCCACAAGGACATTTGACGAGGCTAAAATTGGTGGCATGCATTTTAATCATGATGTCTTTGACTGATATCTACCAATGCCAGATATAATATGAAGGGCATGCCTAATTTTTTAAGTGTTTTTGTTTTAAAATATCACTGTACTTTCTAAATATAATATCTAAATTTTTGTAAATTTTGTTGAAAACTAAGGAATATTTTCCCCATGCAAAGCTCTGTCCTTAGGTGATTTTGGTTTTCCATTTAGATCATATTTTGCTATTTGTTCTCTATCAGTTTTTACTTGAGATTATTTTCTTCAAAATGTTTAGACTTTATCTGCACTAAGGAGACATAAGTTGTCAAAATGAAACCAAATTTACAGTAATTTCAGTATTTCGTTATTAGGGCGC
>MJUU01025584.1:0-21255 GCA_002080025.1 Modiolus philippinarum
ATTCACAAACAGAGGCTTGCTACCTATAATAATAGTTAAATAATGAAGCAGAATACAATAATGGACTGGAATCAATCAATATTGGATAGTGAATATTATTTAGAACAGTTTACAACGGGAGAATGTCAATCTGGACTGTATTGACTAAGTAAGCGACCTCTGTGCGGTGCACACAACCCTATATTCTTAACTGATACACATATATCCTACTTTTTTATATTTTTATATTTATTTCTTATCCTAGAATTAAAAGCTTTGCTTGTTACTTAATATAACATTTAGGCTGCTATAGGCATCTTATTATATCAGATATTATTTTTATCTTTTAATATAACTAACTACTAGTTGCTATTTGCTGCATATTATTGTTATATAATATAGTAAGAACTCCAAGTAACTAATTTTCTGCTTTTAAGCTAAGCTGGGTTGTGCATCATATTAGTGTTTGTCTTTTTTAAAGCATTCAAACTATTTTATTTTTTTTACCTTTTATTATATTACCATACTCTTAAATACCTTAATACGATATAACATATAAATATTATTTTTTTTATCTTTTAACAATTTAGATCACTAATAAACAATAAGAAATAGTTGATTTAACATAAGTTTCTTTTAATTATCGTAAGATTATTTTAAATTAATTTATTAATATTCAAGTTTTCTTAGTATATACATGTACATAGCCTTTAAAGTGTTTCCCTCCTTATATTTGAGCTAAAAATAATATTTTTAATAATAGGCCCAATGTAGATATATATCCTATGGTGCCGGGTTTATTTTATTTTCTTTTATTTTAATTCTTTTACTATAATATTCTTAAAATCGGACTAAGTCCGAGTGCTCCGATAGAAGGAGGGACTTACGAAAAGAAGAAGAAGCAGCTCTTGTATAATGTTATTTTGTCTCTGACTATATTTATTATTCATTTGTTTCATTTCCCCCCAAAAAAGGTTTGTTCAATAAAAAAAGAAGAAGAAGAAAAAAACCTCCAGATTATCTGCATTCTAGTGTTGTTGACAGGTCTCTCATGATTGTTCCGTGGAGTTTTAACCATTTCTGTTCCGTAATTGGTTTTTAGTTTATCCACAGAACTTCAAAACTATTTTGCAAATAGAACAAGTACATTGGACAGATAATTCAATGACTTTGTTATTTAAATAAATAGGCCTAATCATGATCGTTATCTACGCATAAAACTATAAATATATTTCCAATTTAAATGTTCAAATTTGACCCACTTAAACAATAACAATTTACTTCCTTGACGAAGAATAAACAAGTTAACGCGTTTAAAAATGACAGTTGGACACCATCTGGACCGTGGATGAATGTGGAAGTGCCTGCTACAGTGAAAGCGGATATTAAACCACAAGTGCCTTTTCAGTGCAGGAAATGAACTAACATTTACAAAATCCATTATTCCTCAACACAGTGTTTGGACATGATTTTTAGTAAAGGCGGCAACTCCATAGGAAAGGATTTGTAAAACACTATACAAATTCTTGATGTAGGTATGGCTTTTTACGTTTGGGAAAACAATACTGGTAACTATAAAGGGGTTTTGATTGATTTTTAGCACATTCTTTGGGGTTGTAAATATCAAATAATATTCTGGCAAGAGTTCCTTTTGGCATGCCCATCTGTAAGTCAAACAGTGTCCTGTGAAATAAGTTCCAAATGGAACAAATGTTATTGATATAGCTATCAGATTTATTCCGTCTGGAGATTATTTTACCAGGTGAGCAGTAAATACTTTTCAATTTCATAACTTTGAGTTGAGCTATGAAATATGTTCCTTTGGTGTTATTTCACGGTGGATACCATATGTGATATACCTTTACACGTCCACCACCGTCCTTTGGTTGACGGAATAAACCTCGGAATAAACTGTGACAAATGCGGGGCACGTATTTCTGTTAATTCGGTCAATCAAAGGAGTGCAATACCCTTATCGAAAAATGCAATGGACGCTCAACCATTTTTTTCAGTTGAGGCTCAACTGAGATCGGTTGAAAAAATCGCATGCAAATTAGTTGAGGCTCAACCACATTTTCCTCAAGTCATGCTTAACTAGCCCTCAAGTACTATGCTCAACTGGCCCTCAAGTAATGCTCAACTGATCCTCAAGTAATGCTCAACTAGTCCTCAAGTATAATTCTCAACTAGTCCTCAAGTAAGCTCAACTCTCCTCAAGTGAGCTCAAGTGATCCAGTGAACTTTTGGCAATAAAGATGCATAACTGACCTAAATGACTCACTACATAACAATTTGTACACATAACTTTTTGTGTATAAAAAATGCTACAACAGCCTAAAATTTCAATTAATCTTGATAGAATTGTTTTAGAGGTAAAGCTGAAATATCGATGACAAAACATCCTGGTTACAAAAATGTATGGCAATTATATATATCTGCAGCAACTGAATATTAATTATCTCATCCATGCTTAAACTTTCAATTTAATTCAACATATGTATTTCAGTCAAACAATATGAGATATACAAATTATTATTCAGACTAAAAAACCACATTCATGTATGTTTGTATGCAAACATTAACAGACGTAACTTATTTGTTTCCTTCTTTTTTAAAAGACTCAAGAGTGACCTATAATTATAAATTCACAATGAAGTTATATTTGTTTGCAGGAAAAATTTGCTATGACATGAAATACTACTTACAGACATGTAAAAAGCTACAGTACAGAAAGAGTGGTACCGTGACAAATCACCGTGATAGACATGTCCCACTCTGAGAGTGATACTGAATAACTTTTTATCTTTAAGAGATATCTCAATTATTTTTTCTGCATTTCAAGTGGTATAGTACAACACTCTTAATACAAAAGAAAGTAGGAAATGATCTCAAATAGGAAAAAAGATATTTAGATCCACTCTCAGAGTGGGACACGTCTATCACAGTGATTTGTCACGGTACCACTCTTTCTGTACTGTACATCTAAACCATGCCTATTCCAAGAATTATTTGTGAATTACTTGGTTTAATGCTTCCTCTGTTAATTTTCACACACTGTCCCGCTTCCCTCCATTTTCAAATTTAAACTGACGGGAAATGGATATTAGTCATGCTTAGATGCTTAACCATGTCAGTGAACTTTTTAGTTCCTCAAGTAATCTCAAGTTTTGGAATTATGCTCAAGTAAGCTCAAGTTATGAAAATGGTAAAGTCCAAATTCTCAAGTAAGCTCAAGTTGTGAAAAGGGTCATTCAGTTTCCTCAAGTTTGCTCAAGTTAACTCAAGTTTCCTCAACTGATGGAATTTAGTTGAGATATAATGCTCAACTGTGATTCTCAACTAAAAGTTGAGCTCCAGTTGAGGCAGAACTGGGCATCAGTTGAGGCTCAACTCTACATTTTCGTATGGGTATGGAACTTTTTCTTGAATGTATATCTTCTAGATTTGATCAGATAACCAACTTGGATCAACCATTTGATTTTTATGGGGAGGGGGGCGACAAGGAAGGAATTTGAAAAAAAAAAACCCAAAAAAACTAGAGAATGTGTCTGTAAGACACGGATGCCCCGCCAATAAATTTATCGCAACAGATTAACTTAAGTCAATTATTCATAAAATTAGTTCCCTGTCACTGAATTGTGATGAAATTAAAAAGTTAACCAAAGTCATTCAACCATAAAATGTAGGTCATGGTCACCCAATTGATGGTGAAATGGGCAGATCTCTTTTAGCTGAATGTTACAGTGAAATATTATGATGCTACAATACATAGTAGTTGAGAAATAGACTAAAAACACAAAACTTAACCAAAGTCACTGAAGCGTAAAATATTGGTCAAAGCCACCTTATTGTCAATGATTTGGGTAGTACTCATCAAAGCAATTAATTTGATGAAATATCATTGTCCTATAATGTGTAGTTGTTGAGAAATGGACTTTAACACAAAACTTAACCAAAGTCACTGAAGCGTAAAATGTAGGTCAAAGCCAACTAATTGTCAAATTTTTGGGTAGTACTTATCAAGGCAATTATTTTGATGAAACATCATTGTCTTATAACATGTAGTTGTTGAGAAACTTAACCAAAGTCACTGAAGCGTAAAATGTAGGTCAAAGCCAACTAATTGTCAAAGATTTGGGTAGTACTTATCAAGGCAATTATTTTGATGAAACATCATTGTCTTATAACATGTAGTTGTTGAGAAATGGACTTTAACACAAAACTTAACCAGGGTCACTCAACCATGAAATATAGGTCAAAGTATCAAACTGTCTAGTGAACTATGTAGTACTATCCAATATCTACCTACTGCTTTACTATCATTGTTCTATACCTTACAGTTTCTGAGAAATGGACTTAAACGCAAAACTTAACCGGACGTACGGTCGTATGGACGGAAGGACGGACAAGGGTAACACTATATGCCCCTTCCACATTCGTGGGTGGGGCATAAAAATCCAGAATCAGAAATTGGGCGAAAAAATATCAGTACAGGAGAAAGCTGAAAAAAATAACCAGGATGGCATACAATGACATAAATGAAGCAAAATATCTGGCGAAAAAAAATTGTCAGGCTTTAAAATTGAGTGAATAAGATATCCAGATGTTCCTTCCTTGCCCCCCTCCCCATAAAAATCAAATGGTTGCTCCCTTATGTTATAATCTTCCTCAGATACTAAATAATATGTTATACATTGTTATAGATGTCATACTTCAGATAACTCTGAATACTTTTTCTTTATCTTTTTGGTTATTGTATTCTTTCTTGCTAGTTTTACTTTGGATTACATACCACATGAAATTTAAACTGTGTTTATGTAACGGTTTATAATATCCACCGTGAAATAAGTTCCCAAGGAACAAATTTCATAGCTCGCCCATTGAAATAATCTCCACTTGGAAAGTATTTACTGGTCACCTGGTGAAATAATCTCCAGATGGAATAAATCTCGTAGATATATCAATAACATTTGTTCCATTTGGAACTTATTTCACAGGATATTATTTTGGCTTACATTTATGTCCAATAAAATTATTTGATTTGATTTGATTATCCTCAAATAGAAACGATACAGCGATTTATGTTGCACTCTAGGAATTAGATTGCATACTGACACGCCAATTGTTGTCATGTGCTATTTGTTCCTTCGTAATACATGAATTTGTTACAAAAGGATTAAAGTAATGTTTGTTTAAACGTAACAAATATTATAGTATGTGTTCCTAACAAAAAAAAACGTTATATAATAATTGTTCCAAAAGGAAGAAATGTTTACAATGGAACTTTTGTTATACGAAACAAAACACGTTGACACGACAGTCAATATGGTACTTTCGAGATAGGAACTCCCGTGTAATTGAAGACGGAAACGATCTCCTAAAATACCAGTAAGAAGGATAACTGGATTCCTGATCTTTTGAAATAGATATGTACCACCATATAAAACAAATTATTTATGAAATTGAACTGTTCTAATAATTTGTCCTAAATGACAATTAGTGCTAAATTTTAATTGATGAAAAACAATCAACCTGAAGCGCTACAAACTGATTAAATATAAATCACCCTTATCTCAACAGTGTTCATTAATAAGTGATTCCCTCTCAGGGTATTGATGTATTGATCTTTTTTTACCTTATAATAATAGATTTGTTTCCGGAATGAACACGACTCAAAAGTACCGTATAGTTTGACGGTCAAATGTCCGACAGTTACAGTCATTGATCTGACGTTCGTTCTACATTCGGATACATACTTACCGACAGACCATGTAGAATTTGTATTTGATTGCTGGTGCAGGGAAGTACCCAATAACACTGATATATTCATAAAAGTCATTGTACACTTATGCAAAAATGGAGGGGGCGGTGGCAAGTGTGTTCCAATAACAACATTCAGTGAACTTTTCTTGATATCTTCAAATAACAGATACCAGGGAATTGGACATTACAATAACAGATAACAGATAATCGATTTTCACCAAATAACACGATAAAAGTTAATAATGATTGGCCCTCATTGTATACTTATATAAAGCACAATAAACCTGTGATTAATTGATTGATTGATTGATATGGGGTTTAACGTCACTTTCAGCTGTATTTCAGCTATCTCATGATGGTCAGTTTTAGTGGTGGAGGAAGCCGGAGTGTCCGGAGAGAACCACTGACCTTTGGCAGGTAACTGACATACCGTATCACTTGCGATTATATATAATTACCAACCTGTGAGCATTTCCAAGTCACAAAGGCAACATAAAAGATGGGACGGACCAGAAAAGTAAAACTGGATCTTGATACTACCATTGGGACACAGACACCCCCCCCCCCAAAAAAAAAGAAAGAAAAAAAATACATGCCGATAAATTTCTGGGAAAATTGACATTCTTTGATTTCATGCATAGCGTCACGCTAATTAGAAGTTACAATGGCCACAGTGATATTACCGCCGTCAGTGGTCAAATAATAGGCCATAATAATTGTGTCAAACTTTGTTATATCTATTGTCCCGTAAATTTGTTTGTAATGATGCAGAAAATGTGTCGTAATTCGAGTCTTTGATCATAAAATGCCCCCAATTTGTTGGCATGTCCAAGCCAAATCGCAAAACCACACAAAAACACTCTGAATTTCAGCAATAACCCTTTCCAAATGACAAAACATCATACCACGCAACACGAGAATCAACACTACTGCGTGATATTGAACGCCAAAACTGTTTTATTATATTCACTTACATTATATTGTCCGTTTACCAATTTATGATGTCTATTCATCACTCTATGATATATGCAATCAACATGATGTGTATCCGTTATTATATGTTGTACATTCGTAATTATATGATGTGCATTTATTTATATAATGTGCATTTAGTTTTTATACGACTGCAGAAAATTTGAGGTCGTTGAATGGTATAGCGCTGACGTCGTTGTCGTCTGTAGACACTTTTGTTTTTGATCAATATTAACTGATTATAGTAGTGTTAATCTATTAGACACTTTTGTTTTTGATCAATATTAACTGATTATAGTAGTGTTAATCCATTGGATGAAAACCTGTCGTATGATATTCAATGAAAAATCGAATTTTCTCGCTTTCACTATCACTTTCAATCATTATATAATAATTCTACACAGTGTTCCTTGGCAGAAAAGGAAGGTTGGGTATAGATTTCGTTATTTTGGCCCCTCCCGTTTTTAAAAAAAGTGCCAAAAAGGGCAAAATTGTGTGTTTTCACATAATTTTCTGAAGAATATTTATTATTTATGAGATTTTGATGGGGTTTCTTTCAATGTGTTCCTAATTAAATTTTCTATCTGTAGTATGTCAATTAAGTGCATGTACAGATTATGAGATAGATGGGCCCTAGGGGCGAATTTCAGTTTTTTGTCCGATTTTAATGCAGTTTTTTGCAATGGATTTCAATGAAAAATAAAGATAGTGGTGCACCATCAGATATCTGATAACTTGTTTCCTTTCCGAGCTATGGGGGCCAAGTTGGGTCGAAATTGTAAACATGCAGATTACCTTAACTTTTTATTTTAATCCTATGTCGATGGGTTTTTTGTTTTTGTTTTTGGAGTTTCCCTTGTTGTAAGTATCTAGTAGTATTTCAACGTATTTAGCGCAGCTCTTACCGTCTCCGAGTTAAGCGGTAAATGAGGCCAAAAATGCAGTATTTAAAAATATGTGTAATATTTATTTTTCATCAGATCAAGATGTTTTTTTATTCCTCTTGTTATAATCTTTTTGAAGTATGCCTACAGATTTTGTTATTTCTATCCTAATGCAAATCCCAAACAGAACATTTTGAATCTATTTTTAAATTACTGGAAGCTTAGTATTCGTCTGCGCTATTACGTTGCTATCGGTTATCGTGGATTTTATCCTCTGAAAATTTTGACACCATCCAATCAAAATTAGTGTTACAAACTTAAGTGCATTAATTTGTCATGACCATGCATGTTTTGTGTTTTTTTATGTCGTTTATCATCGATATTACAGAAAATGTTTACGATTTATGTGGTATTCGTAGTAGATATTCATTTCATTAAACGTATACAATTATCATTTTCAGTTCAGGAACAATGAACACCAAAAACAGCAAGAAAAACGACCAACTACATTCGAACAAGTTGAATAATATAAGAAAAGAACTTAACATTTGGCATGCTAGAATATCAGCATGGTTAGACGATCCCAAAACGAAATTAACCGCAAAGAAAGTTAAAACAGTTTCTGTTGGAATCCTAATATTTTTTTGGACAAAAGAGGTAATGTCACTGTTATGTATCAATGAGTTTTATTGTGTTGAGGGGGCAATGACAAACACCGGTGTTATTTCCCTCTACAAGTGGAGATGCTAATTAAATTTATCTCCGCTTTGACCATACAAATGTATATACTAAGTACATGTAACTAACTTGTTACAGGATGTCTATAACTGCATTTTATAATATTAAGCCGGAATGTATTGGGTCCTTTGATGAACTTCTAAAAAATGTGGTTGTAATGTTATATGTGGTCCAGTCTTCAACCATCATCATCATCGGCATCAGCGTATCCTATACGCAGTACAATTTATTCTGGTAAAAATTATGATGACATATTATCTGTATGTTGGTAAAAATTTATGCCTCTTCAATGCAGATCAAATCAAAACATTTGGAGATCCATAATCCCATATATGTCTAAAAGCTGATAAATTACAAATTACCAAAAGGATCTAAATAATAAGCCGAAATCAACTAAGGACAGAAGATATTAGAGTGGGAGATACTTCTTAGTTTTAAACAAAAATTATTGAAATTTTGATTGCAAGCTAAAATAAAATCAGTGTTCGTGCCAGCACTGAAGTACTGGCTATTGGGTTGGTGAATATTCTCGGGGACGACCAGTCAACTAGCAGTGGCATCGGCCTAGTGGTAAGAAATAACAAAATACCGAAGTTACTGTAAATAAATTTTACGTGCTGCATATTGCCATTTCGACAACTATGTATCTTCAGTGCAAATCAATTCAAAACATTTCGAAAGCCATAAACCCAAATATGTGTAAGAGCTGCTAGAGAACAAATTACCAAAAGGATCTATCTATATATATAAGCCAAAATCAGCTAAGGACAGAGCTATTATAGTGGGAGATACTCCTTAGTTTTAAACAAAATTTACTTAAATTTGTGTGTCATTGTTTATTTTATATATTTGCTTTAACCCGTTAGGGTTTATTTGTGCAAATAAAGTTTTAAAGTTATCTTAAATTTAGATATTGCAAGTTTCAAAAAAAAAAATTGGACCAGCACCGAAGTACTGGCTATTGGGTTGCTGAATACCCTTGGGGACTAATATTTCAGACCATAATTAAAAAAAAAAGTGTTTCCCCTTACCCCATCTTACTTAATTGAGGAGGTAGGAAGAATTTTTTTTATAGTTAGGGCCCGCCATGAAATGGCGGCGCCCTATAGTAATCAACCTGTCCGTCCGGGTTTTCTAAGCCGTGCGATAACTCAAGATTGCCTCCACCAATTTTTATGATTTTTTTTACTGAAAGTTCAACTTGACCAAAGGAAGCTCCCTTTTATTTTTTAGAAAAATCAGAAAATGATTTTTGAGAAAAAACTTTGTTTTTATATGAAAAAGTGCTATTTTGAGAATTAGCTCTATGTCGTACGATAACTCAAAATTGCCTTCAGGGATTTTAATGATTTTGATACTCAAGGTTGGACTTGACCAAAGGAAGCTCCCTTTTGTTTTTGAGGAAATTCAGAAAGTGGTTTTTGGGAAAAAACTTAGTTTTCATATCAAAAAGTGCATATTTTGAGAATAAGCTCTATGTCGTACGATAACTTAAGATTGCCTTCTTGGATTTTAATGATTTTGATACTCAAGATTGGACTTGACCAAAGGAAGCTCCCTTTCGATTTTGAGGAAAATCTGAAAACGATTTTCGGGGAAAAAACTTTGTTTTTATATGATAAAGTGCATGTTTTGAGAATAAGCTCTGTGTCATACAATAAATTAAGATTGCCTTCAGATATGTATTTGATTTTGATACACTAAGTTGGTCCTGACCAAAGGAAGCTCCCTTTTGTTTTTTTTTAGGAAAATCCGAAAACAATTTTCGATGAAAAACTTAGTTTTTATATGAAAAAGTGCATCTTTTGAAAATAAGCTTTGTGGTATGATAACTTGAAATGTTTTCACAGATTTTTATAAGTTTTAGGCAAAGTGTTGGACTTGATCAAATGAAGGTCCCGAATGATTTTGAGGAGAATCATAAAACATTTTTGGGGAAAAACTTAGTTTTTATATAAAAAAATTCATATTTTGAGAATTAGCTTTGTCGTATGATAACTTGAAAAGACTTTCATATATTATTTTCAGTGTTTTGTTTTGATCTGAACAGATGAGACATAAGTTGTCAAAGCGGCCATATGCAGAAGATAAATTTACATAAATTAGGATTTTGTTATATATGTTTTTCCCCAAAATTGTTTTATGATTTCCATGAAATTTCACAACAGGTTTTTTGGACACACAAGGGGGCGGGGTCCTTTCTGACTTTGTCAGTCTTCTAGTTTTTACTAAGAAGAGTTTAGAAATAACTGTTTTTATCAAGATTTTAGTTAAAAAAAAATTCTCTGAAAAGTCAATAAAATTATTTGAGTAGGGCCATTTTTTAGGGTCGGTAGGGTAAGGGGAAATAAACAATATTTTAATATTGGCCTTACCAGCAGTGGCATCGGCCAAGTGGTAATAAATTACAAAATACCGAAGTTACTGTAAATTTACTTTCTGTATATGGCTATTTCGACAACTTATGTCTTCAGTGCAGACCAAATCATGATATCCATTAAAATACATGTTTGTACAGAGAAAAGGGGCGGTTCCAACATCAGGACCCCCCACTTTTGGATCTGCCAATTCCATGATTTATCAGGAAATAGGGCATTACAATAACATATAACACAGAATCAATTTTATTTAAATTACTTATGTAAGCGATTACAGTTAAATAAGTGATTTATAATATCAAAGGACAGAAGGACAGATGGTTGCTTTCCTACTTTCTCCCAACTTTTTGTCCCCCTCCGCAACTCGGAGTGGGGACATAGAAATGCCGGGCGTCCGTGCGTCCGTCCGTCACCCTTCCTTGTAAGAGCCCTCGTGCCTACAAATTATAACAGATTTTCATGAAATTTTTATATCACTAATAGCCTTGGTCGATACATTTTGACGGAGTTATGGGACTTTGACCGAAATTATGACTCTATTTTATCCAAAAATTGACCTTGTAAGCGCTCTCATGCCTACAAGTTGCGAGGGATTCTCATGAAATTTATACCAAAAGTTTATACCACTAATACCTTGGTCAAGTTCGAAAATCAGCCTTAATCAATACTTTTTGACGGAGTTATGGGACCTTGACTAAAATAACGACACCGTTTTAGCCAAAAATTGACCTTGTAAGGGCTCTCATGCCTACAAATTTTGACGGATTCTCATGAAATTTATACCAAATATTTATACTACCTATACCTTGGTTAAGTTCGAAAATCAGCCTTGGTCGATACTTTTTGACGGAGTTGTGGGACTTTGACCAAAATAACCACACTATTTTAGCAAAACATTGACCTTGTAAGCGCTCTCATGGCTACAAATTTTGAGGGATTCTCATGAAATTTATACCAAATGTTTATACTACTAAAACCTTATTCAACTTTTAAAATCAGCCTGGGTCGATTCTTTTTGACGGAGTTATGGGACTTTGACAAAAATAATGACACTGATTTAGCCAAAAATTGACATTGTAAGCGCTCTCATGCCTACAAATTTTGAGGGATTCTCACGAAATTTATACCAAATGTTTATACTACTAATACCTTGTTCCAGCGTGAAGATCAGTTTCGATCGAGACTTTTTGATGGAGTTATTGGACTTTGACCAAAATAACAACACCGTTTTATCCAAAAAATTGACCTTGTAAGCGCTCTCATGGCTACAAATTTTTACATATTTTCATGAAATTTATACCAAATGTTAGTACGACTAATACCTTGGTCAAGTTGGAAGATCTGCCGTGGTCGATACTCTTTGTATCCCCACATATGCCCTGAATATTTGAAAAGATTGCAATTTCATATACAGTATACTAGTATATTGCATGAGCAGCGGGTGACCCAGGAATTCTATTCTTGTTCTTCTTACGTATACATCCTCCCATCTCTTCGTCTCCAGTTCCTTTCTTTTGGTCTCCTGTTCTTCTCCCTTTCTCTTTTTCTTGCCCCTTTCCCTTGCCTCCCCTCTCTCTTTTGACCTTAGATGTATGCAGGGTATTAATTTATGTATAGAAATTTGTGAAATTTTTAGTGTTGAAACATATATCGTTTATTTTTAAACATATTTGTATATAATAAAAATTTTGGGGTCTTTTAAGCGCAAAAATTAAAATTGAAATTCAAACATTTTGCATAGAAATGATAAGGAAACTTACTACATGAGGGTACAACTTAAAAAATATATTACAAATTTTGTTCATATGTTGCATGATTGTGTTTTTAAAACATCATACTGTGTATATTTCAAAAATAAAAATTAGGGGATACTGTTGAAATAAGAGAGTCAAACTGTTATACATTGATATCTCTAGTGACATCTATATGAAATATTTTAATCAAATTTTAGTTCATCTTGTTAAAAAATGTTGTAAAATGGATACGGAATGAAGATTTCAAATACTTCCGCATTTTCTTTTAAATTTTATATTTATTTTGTTAATTTTCTAAATGCATGATACCTAAATGAACAAATATTGGACAAAAATGACGGAAATTTTATGCTACTGAGACACCATAACTGATGTTAAAGGCATATGTCAATATGTGCACAATGACATGGAGAAACTTTGTAAGTCGTTTGGTCGGACAAAATCTCCTACAGGTATCAAGACAAGAATTGTCTATTTCAAAATATATGTTTCATGCATATTTAGTTAATAAACCATTTATGAAAAACATAAAAAAGGGGATTTAACAGGAAACGTCTACAGTTGCTGAAAATTACATTTACTTGCTATAATCTGCTAGTAGGGAACTACACTAGAAAAACACAAATAAGACAAAATACAAACATAAACAACCATAGGCATGATAGGAACTCACGCATATTTAGATGAATAACCGAAAAAAAGTTATCGAACCTTTTTATGCCCCCGCGACGATAAGTCGGGGGCATATTGTTTTACCCCTGTCTGTCCGTCCGTCTTCCGTCCGTCTGAGGGGGTACATGGTTTGTCTGCACAACTACTCCTACAGTTTTTTTGCTAGAAAGTTTTTATTTTGCAGAATTGAAGATGTGCATGTGGGAAGGATTTTGATTTTGGTGCATTTTTGTCAAAAATATACATTGTTGAACTTAGTCATTTCGGGTGATTTCGTAATTGAGGATACATAGTTTATCTGCGCAATTCCTATAGTAACGTGTATGGCGGGGTCATCATATGTGTCTTACATCTACACAAATATTACTATGAAATCCCAACTTCATTCAACTTTGCGCGGGGGCATGTCATCCTCTAGTTTTGTTTAAGAAATGATACTGAAATATATTAGAATTGGAGAATAATTTTTAACTTATTTCTAGCAAATTTAAATACCTCCTGATAGATTAGTTATCGAAATAATAACCAACATGTGTGTAAATTTGATCTCAATTGGCGATTGGTCAATCATGTAAATGTCTCATGTCAGTGTCTAGAAAAAGTGCAGTCGGTTGTTGATGAAATTAACACCTGTATCATTGTCTAGCGAAATGGTTTTTGCATTTATATGACTATGATAACCCAATTTATTGATAATATGACATTTTTATCAAAAATATAATACCTAAGATCCCATTCAATAAATGGTGCAATGATTCACATAGCAACGATGATAGCAACAAAATGGCGGCATATTTGAGACTGGAGACTACGGAGATCACTTTACTTCAAATAAATTGAATAGGAATTAGAGAAACAATCTCTAACATTTTTTCCGATTTATTACGATAATTTTTTTGATAGTTACATTTTCACATTTTAAAGTTCTCTGTAAACCTCGAACTTTAAAATGTGAAAATTTAACTATCTCAATGTGAGAAATATACGTAATAAACTGGAAACAATGTATTTAAATATCTATAATCTGATTTGTTCAAATCATGTCACATTACATTTGAGATTTCTTTGGGTCAACTGGTTAGCGTTGGGTCGCATAGGAAGGTCAACCAATAAACAAAAAAAATTTTATATAATGTAACAGTTACCACCCTAGATAGTGTGTAACCCAGCGGTTTCTTTCCCCTCGAAATTAAGGTCACCCTCGAGCAAACTCTCGGGTTACCTAAATATCTCAAGAGAAACCGCTAGTTCACTCACCATCTAGATTGGTAATTGTATAAGGTCACTTCCATTGCAGATCAAAAAGGGAACATTTTAAATATTCAGGGTTCACCTATATATGTAAGATTTACGGAAAATCCGATTTGCTGTCACATTGACAGCTTCCTCTTGCCAAAATATCAGCTATTAATATGTAAACAGCTGACAACTAGTATTTAAAATTGACTACAACAACAATACCACACGAATAACAAATTAAAAAAGATAACACATACCGGTGTCATAACGAGCTAGGTGAGAATAATTGAAGGAGTGAAAAAATGATTTTACAGTATTTGTTGTTATAAAATTCATTGTCACATCTCTTTTTTTTTGTCGTTGAAAAGTATGTCAAACAAGATGACATTGCAACAGTAACAAAGATAGAACCTGCAATTTCACCTAAAAGAAGTTGTTCTCAAAGTCCAGCCAGACAGACGCCTAACTCTGTAAGTATAGTAATCATAACATGAAATGCTTGTTATCCAGAATAAAACAATGTAAATAGGTGCAGACTACTTTTTACGGCTGTCACGGCAGCAGCCGTCTCTGAAATCAAAAAGAGTATTATGATATTTAATGGAGGCGCCCTATAATAATTAGCCTGTCAATCCATCTATCTGTCTGTCCGTCCGCCTGTCTTTCAGAATTTTTTTTGTCCTACGATCTTCACAGTATTTTATGATTTTAAACTCAAAGTTACACTTGACTGACGGAAGCTCCCTTTTGTTTTTGAGAAAATTCGGAAAATAATTTTTCGGAAATGAACTTAGTTTTTACATGAAAAAATGCATATTATGAGAATGAACACTATGTTGTACGATAACTTAAGATTGCCATCACAGATTTAAATGATTTCAATTCTTACGATTGGTCGTGACTAAAGGAAGCCCCCCCCCCTTCGTTTTTCAGGAATATCGGAAAACAATTTTAGGTAAAAACTCACGGTTTTTGTAGTTTTTTTCCATCAAAAATGCATATTTTGAGAGTAAGCGCTATGTAGTATCATCACTTTAAATTACCTTCACATTTAGTTTTTTTATGAAAAATACATATTATTTGAGAATTAACACCATGTCATATGATAACTTAAGATAACCTTCACAGAATTGAATGATTTCGATATTCAAGGTTGGACTTGACGAAAGGAAGCTCAATTTCGTTTTTTTAAGGATTTGGAAACAAATTTTTTGGGGAAAACTAAGTTTTTCTATAAAAAAGAGCATATTTTGAGAATAAGCTCTATGTCATGTGATCACTTTAAATCACCTTCACAGATTTCTATAAAGTTTGTACAAATTGTTGGACACGATCAAAGGAAGGTCCCTTTCTACTTTGAGGAAAATCGGAGAACAATTTTGGGTGAAAAACTAGTTTTTATATGACAAACTGCATATTTTGAGAATCAGCCCTATGTCGTATGATAACTTGAGATTATCTGCACAGATTGTAATTAATCTCATACACAGTATTTGACTTGACTTGATCAAAGAAATATCCCTTTCGATTTTGAGAAAAGTGGATTATACAAATATTTGGTTAATGGTCAAATGTTTTGATTTGATCTGCACTGAAGAGATATAATTTGTTGAAATGGCCATATGCATAAACCAAATTTACAGTAACTTCGGTATTCATGGTATTTTGTTATTTAGTATTTTCATGTAATTCTGCAAAAGGTTTTTGGGACACACTATGTGGCGTCTGTCCTTACTTGGCTACAATGGTCTTTGGGTGGTCCCCAACTAAATAGCTGTCTTTCGGGTTTGCATGTTAACCAAGAATGGCCGCCAGCATGGAACATTTTTTTTTATTTTGGACCCTATGGTTAAGTTATTCAAAGATTTTCTCTTTTGAAATTGCTGAGTGAAATAGCACCAAACTTTGCCACAATAGTCTTTAGGTGGTCCCCTGCAACAAAGTTGTATTCAGGTCAGCATTATATCCAAGATGGCCACTAGCACATAGTTTTAACACTGCAATTTATGAGAAAATACATTAAAAGATCTTCTCCTCTGCTGAACCAACTGGTACAAAACTTAATTGGCCACAATAGTCTTTAGGTGTGCATCTGCTAAAATGTCGTTTTTCAGGTCAGCGCTACATCCAGGATTGCTGCTGTGGGGAACATAGTTTTAACATTGGACCATGTAGGAAAAGACATTCAACATGTTCAAATATTTCTTCTCTGAAAATGTTGTGCCCGTTGGAACAAAACCTGGCCACAAAAGTGTTTAGATGTTCCCCGCAAAAATGTTGTTTTTTTAGGTCCATGACCAATGTTGTAACTCTGTTGCCAATCTGTCATCCAACATTGCTGCCAGAAAGGAACTTACTTTAAAAAGATTCATCCTTGAGAATTGCTAGAAACATGGCAAGAATTTTACTTTTGAGGTGCTGATCAAGATAGCAGGAAGTAGGGAAAATAGTTAATGTTGGGCCATATGACATAAATAAGCCAGATTTCTTTACATAGTTTGAAATTACGACACTCAAACATAAAAATTTATTGGTCATGTTCCAGTTGAGCGATACAGGCTCTTGAAAGCCTCTTTTTTAATCATATTGTCTGTTAATAAGATATTAATGAGGTATGGCCACTTTCCCGTAAATATTTTTATACCCCCGCTCTGAAGGATGGGAAAATCTGTTTTAACTCTGTCCGTCCGTCATTCCATCACTCCATCATTCTGTCAATCTGTCATTCTGTCATCCCGTCACTCCGTCATTCTTTCATTCCGTCTGTCCGTCCGTCCGTCACACATATTTTTGTCGCATCACTCATGAAAACAAAAGGATATTTGGTATGGTGCTTCAATATGTACTGGGTTTCCCCTTTTCGGCCATATCGGATCTCTACTTCCTGTTTATGGATTTTGTGCCTTTTTTAACTTTGAATTTCATAATTGCGATTTTTTCGTCACATTTTTCTCAGTTACTACACATGGCAGCCACTTGATATATGGTATGGTGCATCAGTGTGGGGTCCTATACTGCTCGTCTCCTTTTCGGTCATATGGATTCTACACTTCCTGTTTACCGATTTTGTGCTTTTTCTTTCATTTTCAAAATTGTGACTTTTTCCTCGCATTTTTATCAGCAACTACGCATAACAACCACTTGATATTTGATATGGTGCATCAGTATGGGGTCTTATACTGTGCCCCCCCCCCCCCCCCATTCGGCCATATCGAACCAACACTTCCTTTTCACTCACTGTGCCTTTGTTGTTGTTGTTGTGTTGTAGATTCCTCCACTTCCTTGAGAACTGCGGTTCCTATCTGGTCTGCATAGAAGTTCAAATATACTAGTAGTATGCGAAAAAAAATTTATCAATTATAGTGCTAGGCCTTTGTGAGACTCATTCACCCATCCATAAATATCAGTTTACTTATCATGTCTATGTATAAATATATACAAAAGTTTAAGCTATATACAACACCATAAGTAGAGTTACTGTAAAAGTTAGTAGCACACAACACTCAATTAAAGCAGATAAGCATAGTCTATATGTTGTGCAGCATATTAGATCTAGCGATGTGCAGTGTGTAACAAAGTTCATAACTAAAAGTTTCTATTTCAATTTGACTTTCTTCTGAGATTTGTGGATAAATAGAACTGTCCATAAGTAGCTATAGTATATCACTGTCATTAATTAAAACAAAGTTTTCTGACTGGACGACACTCATAAGAGCATATAGATGGAAGGTTGCTTAATATGTTGTAATGCCTGACATGTAACAATGAAGCATAGTCTATCTTCTTCCCCGTCTTTGCACGGTGTGCATGTCGGTTCAACTATGTACTGGTTAAATTTGTTACGGTTTGATTGAAGGATATACAGTCCAAGTAGAATTTTACATTTGATGTGGGCTTTGGTTACTGTCATTGGTTTAGTTCCTGCATAGTTCCAAATATTGTGTATTCTGCCAACAGTAAGATTGTCAATATTCAAGTATTTTAGAGATGTGCTTGATTTCGCTTCCAATTTCAATCTTGTTTCCCAAAATAAGTTTACTGCCTTGTAGACCATGTTTTTCCATGTGTATTTACCAATGGGTGTTTCCAAAAGTTTAAAAACACAAGGTAGATTGTACTGTTCCAGGATGTCTTGTACGAGGATAAACCAGATGTGTGAGTTTTTGTCTTTGATGGAAAGTTGTCTCCATGCAATACTGTTTTCTACTGAGTTATGGTCTCTACATATGCTACCAAACGTTGTTAGAATTCTCTTATGAATTTCAGCAGTAATTGGTGTCTCTCCAAGAAGTAGGTATGAAGCTGAATCTGCAGCATGAGTCGGCAGGTGTTGGATTTGTTTGAATAGTCTCTTGTGGTAGGCATCTATGCTGTTGAGATCCTTTGCGTTAAGTCGGATAACGTCTAAGCCATATAATAGGCGAGGTATAATGTATATTCTAATCAGATGCATAGATACAATTGGATTGAGCCCATTGATACCATGGAGTCCTGCACCCATCATTGCGTATACCGCCTTCATGGCCATGCTGATTCTTTCTGTTGAGACATTAGTTGTCCCATGTTTAGAGTTACAATCCCTGGTGATCCCTAGATGTGAGGCATTATTTGATTTCTTAATCTCGTCATCATTAATGGTAAATGTTGGATTCTTTCTATCTTTGATGTCGGATATAGATAAGATTGATGATTTTGTAGCATTTATCGAGTACTGTTCAAAATTGGCATAATGTTCCTGTATTAGCAGCATTGTCTGAAGTTCATACGGACAGTTAGAAGCAAGTGTAATGTCGTCTGCCACTGTTGGAGTCCCGCAGTAGATCGAGCCAATACGACTACCATATCCACTTGATTTAAAGAGTTGTAGAAGTGGGTTAATGAACATCTTGTAGGCTGACGGGGACCAGACTCCACCCTGTCTTACACCTAGTTGTTCTGGAAATTCTTGAGATAGAGTATTTTTCTCATTTTACTTTTGATTTTAAGTCTTTGTACCATTCATTCAGGAGTAACCATTCTGTGCCATCTATTCCTGCTAAAAAGATTTTCCTTAGCATTGACCCATGCCAAACTTTATCAAAAGCCTTCGCAGCATCCAGGAATCCAAAGAAGATTGGTAGTTTGTTGTCTTTTGCATCTGCTCGGAGTTCAGTAACAAGCAATGCAGCATTGGATGGGGATACTCCAGTAGTAAATCCACGTTGCAGTTCACTCTGCTTAGATGTAATAACGTCAGATACTGTTCTAATATGTATTTTTTCTATGATTTTTCCAGCTATACTTGCCACAGTGATTTTACGGTAACTGTTAGGGTCGTAGAGTGATTTCCCTTTCCCCTTGAAGACTGGAGTAACAATCCCTAGTCTAAACTGATCAGGTATCAGGCCTTGTGTAAATATGAAATTTGCCAGGTTTGTAATGAGTTTCAGCAGGGAATTTCCACCATATTTAAAATGTTCACTCATGACGCCAAGACAGTCTGAGGCCTTTCCACATTTCAATGACGAAATTATTTCATAGACATCGGACTCTGTGAACGCTACGTGTTGAACGTTGTTTGATTTACAGATGTCTTCAATAAATAAACGGTCAAGTTCTACTTGCAGATCGTATGGCTTATCAATCTTACCTGAAGTATTAGGAGTTGCTAATTCGGCGAAGTATTCAGCCCATCCTTCCTTGATATCATCAGTTGTTACTTAGGTTTTATTGTGTAGTACTAGGTGTGTTGTTCCAGCATTACCTTCCTTTCTCTGTTCATTGACAAGTTTATAGAATAGTGATTGATCTCCCTCGTGGGCTTCCATAATACGCTGATATTTCATTCACCTCTCATGTGCATCATTCTGTCTTTGGTGTTTTCGTAGATTCTTTTCGCCATTTTCATGTTGTGGAAATGTTCATTTTGAGGGTCTCTAATGGCTTTCCATTTTCTTTCCATTTCCAGAATTGAATTTTACTATTTCTACATGCATTACTGACTTCAGGTGACCATGTTTACGTTTCGGTTTTGCAGGTTTAGCTTTCGGTTTACATTGGTCTGTAGCATTTGTGAGTATATCACATATATGTATTAAGGTATTTACAGATTCATAATTGTTCATATCCAGTTTCAGTTGTTGAATAGAGCTGGTAACTAGTTTTTATACGACCGCAAAAATTTTGCGGTCGTATTATGGTATGGCGCTGGCGTCGGCGTCGGTGTCGGCGTCGGCGTCGGCGTCTGTGGACAGCATAACTTTAGTTCTAGTGAACGGATTGTTATCAAATTTTAGTATGATGTTTGTTGGCACAAGCATAAGCCCGGGTTTTAATTTCGCGTTCCCTGCCCAACCCGTTTTTGAAAAAGAGGCAAAAAAGGGGCCAAAAAGGGGTAAAATTAGGTATTTTCGTGTCTGTGGACAGCATAACTTTGGTTCTAGTGGATGGATTGTTTTCAAATCTTAGTATGATGTTTCTTGGAACATTCTTGAGAAACGTTTTTTTCCTTTAGGTTTTTGCCCCACCCATTTCAGAATTAGGGGCCAAAAAAGGGTTAAATAATGTGTTTTCACATATTTGACTGTAGAATCTTTATTATTTATTGGATTTTGATGGGGTTTGTTTCAGTGTGCTCCTGAGGAAATTTCCAATCTGGAGTATGCCAACAGATTTCACGTAGCATGTACCACTCACGAGATAAATGGGGCCCAACAGGGGCAAATCTCAAAAAAAAATATTTTTTTTATTTTAAGTCCGATTTTGATGCAGTTTTTTTCAATGGATTCCTTGCGAAAAATTAATATAGCATATAGCTATTAGATTTTTGGTAACTTGTTTCCTTTCCCAGCTATGAGGGGCCGAACGGGGCCAAAATTGCGAATTTGCAGATTATGT
>MJUU01025584.1:37853-60812 GCA_002080025.1 Modiolus philippinarum
CATCGGATTTCGATGGGATTTTTTTCTTTGAATTCCTCTTGATATAAGCTTTCAGTAGTATGTCAACGGATTTTGCGTTGCTCTTACTGTTTCCGAGCTACAAGGGGTCAAAGGGGCCAAAATAGCAAATTTTCGAAATATGTGAAATCTTTATTTTTCATCGGATTTCAATAGGATGTTTTTTCTTTCGATTCCTCTTGATGTAAGCTTTCAGCAGTATGGCAGCTGATTTTGCGTTGCTCTTACCGTTTTCGAGCTACAAGGGGTCAAAGGGGCCAAAATTGCAACTGATTCAAGCTCTTTATTGTGTCCATTTAATTACTGTATCAAGCTCTTTACTGTGTCTTCATTTATTTGAATTGCACTCATGTTCAAATTTCAGTATTCGACATGCTGCGGTCGTATCATGCTGCGCTCGGCGTAGCCCTTTATTTGAGAGGCGGTCGTAAGTGAGTTGCAATTTATAGTGGAGCTTTTGGTTGCCATGTATACCAAACTAGAAAACGGAAATTTTTAGAAAAAAAGGTATTTTGATACATACTTTTACAATTTCCGCAATAATAAAAAACTTTCTTTTGAAGTGGAACCCCTGCCTAAAGTGTTTTTTTTAGATGAGACTTGGAATGTTTTGACTTCATGCAGCTATCAGCAATATGTATCACCTAGATTATAACCCCTGCCAAATTTTAAGTCAAGTTAGGGCAAAGCCAAACATACTCAAAAATTCCATTATACATGTAAGTCTCTGATTGAAATAAAAGAATTTATATGCTTATATGTAACTATTTGCATATCCGATAATGTGCTTATGAAAATAACAAATATTCGCAACTTGGCTTTTGCACCTTTGGTGCGTTTTCTGATTTTGTAAAAAAAATTTCTATTAAGTGTTATTGCTATCACAAAATCAAAATTAGACAGGCTCAGTAGAGAGGCATGCAAATTTTCAGGATGACAATGATTTAGGTATGCATACTTTTTTGGTTCCAATCCAATTGTGCAAGCTTTTTGTTCCATTTCATGAGCAGAAGTTACCATTTGCACAGGCTCTTGACAACTGCGTCCGATAATTATACCCATGCTTTCGCGAGCGGTATATAGTGATCATGGTGTTCGTTCGTCCGTTCGTTATTCCGACTTGATTTTTTGTTGTTGAATTTATACTTCTGAAATCAAATATATTTGTGATCTTTGCTCAGTTTTCTAGTTTTATTATTACCCCCATTTTAATTTGCATTAATACTGTTTGCAAATTTCTTAGATTATCATTGGAATAATCGGAATTTATTAATTTTCAATAACGTTTTATCAGCTCCCCCCCATCCCTAGCAATGTGTGTTTTCATTAGCAACGAGTGTTAATGTCTAAATTAACACCCGCTACGATCGATATAAACAGATTCTTATTTTCTTCACTTTTTGTTCACAACAAAGCTGATTTAGTATGAAATGTATTCAGTAGCAAAACTTAAGTGACCTTATCGTATGAAAAGGAACCTTGTCACAAATTTAACTGCAGTTAAAAGGGATTTTGCTTTAGTTCGTCGCTTCGATACAATAGTAAAGAGTACATGTATAATAAAAATATCATGATGCCCTTGGATGAAGTTGTTAGTTAGATTAACACACTCGATGAAAAAATGACCACCCTCGACCTTGTCTCGGGTGATATTTTTTACCTCCAAGTGTGCAAATCTACCTTTATTAAAATCCTGAAAATACTAACCGCGTAAATTTACACGAGTGCAAATAAACTTTTGCATCACGCATTTAACTTACACCCTTTGTTAAGTATTTACATGCAGTTTTTGCACACCAGGGTAAATGTGAACACCTATGTAAAAACATAGGTATGTAAAACTGTGCTTGAAAATGCGGATTGAGAATGACCGGATCATGGTTACTCTCCATAAATGCTTTAAATATTTCATATATAAAGAATATGGAATAAAGCTGAAAATACAGCGTGAAATTAAATAAATTTAAACACTTGGATTTACTGTAAGGTGAGAAGAAAATTATCACAATTTCGAGGCTTTCATTATTTCATTGTGGTTGGAATAGAATAGAAATCTAAAATTTATGGGCTTTTCAATACGAAACTTTCATTTGTAATACATGAATTTATCAGCAAAATTTACATTTAATGTGTTTCCTTTGATTGATGTATATGGCCATGTGAGCAATATTCCTGATTTAGGTCCGTCGTAAACGTTTTAATAAATCTTCCCCCCTGAAACTACGAGGATAATTAAGTCTCCCAAACGAAGTTTGTGGAGACTTATTGTTTTTACTCCGTTTCTTATTATTATGTCGCCCCAGACGTAGTTGGGGCGACATATTGTTATTGTTCTGTTTCTTCTTCTTATTATTAATATTATTCTTTGTTATCAAGTCTCCCAAACATAGTTTGGGAGACTTATTGTTTTTACTCAGGTACCACCGAACTTGTCCGGAAGGTTTCTCAAAGAATATTGGACGTATCTTAATGAAATTTCACAGGATGATGGATACCCATACCGCGGGGTGCACTTGGGTCTAGAAATTTTCTAAATAGCTGCCGTTGCCATGGAAACTGAAAAAAGCGGGAAAATTAAGAGTGCTCCAAATTGAACGAAACTACACAGGAACCATGTATACAAATTGCAGAAACATTTTCAGGCAAGAAAAAATTTCAAAATGGCCACCGTTGCCATGGAAACAAAAAGGCGGAAAAATTAAAGTGCTCCAAATTGGATGAAAAATAACAGATGGCTTATCTAGATTGTGCTGAACTCAAAAAAGCCATCTTCTGTGTAAATGGGAGGTTTGGGAGACTTTTGTGTTTGTTTCCAAACACAGGAACCCTAGTTATTATTGTTCTTCCACAAATTTTGCCCGGACTATTTTGAAAAAACGGTTTCATGTATGCAAATGAAACATGGTAGGCTACGAAAAAAAAAATTTCAAAATGGTCGCCATTTCAAAGATGGCCGCCATTTTACGTTGAAAAATTGAGGATTAATTATCTCAGGAACTGCCTTGCACATTTGTGCATATTTTGTATAAATATTCAACAAGATGAAAGGAAGGAATTTTTGCGAAAGATTTTTTTCAAAATTGCCGCCATTTCCAAGATTGCCGCCAAAATTCGTCAAAATTTCAACTTTGTCTGATTTCGACGAAAAATTGATTTCTATGTAGATTTTGATGCTGCGAACAAGATGCAATCATCGAATTGGTTGCCAGCGGCGACATCAGCTATTGCTTGCAATTGCAAATCTAGTTATTATTATTGTTCTTCCGCACAATCTTGTCTGGACTATTTTGAAAAGACGGTTTGAGTTAAGCAGATGAAACTTGGCAGGAAGTTAGATCATTGTTACGAGAAGTGCAGTCTACGATTTTCTTTTTCAAAATAGCCACCATTTCCAAGATGGCCGCAAAAATACGTAAAAATTTCAACGTTGTAGGATTTCAACGAAAATTGATTTGTAGGTAGATTTTGACACCGCGAACAAGATGGAATCATCGAATTGGCTGCCTGGGGCGACATCAGCTATTGCTTGCAATTGCAAATCTACTTATTAAGTCTCCCAAACGAAGTTTGGGGAGACTTATTGTTTTGACTCATTTCTTATAATTATTATTATGTCGACGTAGTCGGGATGACATATTGTTCTTTGTCCGTTTCTTTATGAAGTCTTCCAAACGAAGTTGGGAGATTTATTGTTTTTGTTGCGTTTCTTATTAAGTCTCCCAAACGAAGTTGGGAGACTTATTGTTTTTGTTGCGTTTCTTATTATTATTATTCTTCCATCCTTCTTTATTCCGGTCGCAATGAACTTGTCTGAACCAGATCTCAGAGACCACAACACCTAGAGCTTTGGAATTTTGTAGGATGTTAGCCCCATATATCTAGATGTGCAATCAGGAAAATTTTTTTCAGAAGGGCTTCATTTAGGGTACATTTGGGGGGCTCAAAAAGGGGTGGGGTCGTCCAATGTTAACCCTATGGGAAAATGAAATTTTGAATGTTTTTCACCATATTTCTTACTATATCTCAAAAACTTTTAATACTAGCTCAATGAATCATCATAGGAAAGGTGTGTGTCATGTAAGAAAGAGTTCCATGGTATTGGAAATTTAAAAATAACAACCGTTGCCATGGAAACCATACCAAAATATAGAAATTTTGGGAAAATAGTAGTTTTTGTTGATAATAGTATTTTGATTACAGCAATATGTATTACTTAGATTATAAGGGGAACCCCTGCCCAAATTTTTTTTGGAAGGGGGTTTTAAATTGATTGTAATGGATGGGGATATTTCAAAAAAACTATGGTCGCCATGGAAACTATACAAAAAAACTTAAAATTTTGAGAAAATTGTAATTACTGTTGATAATTGTATTTTTATTACAGCTATATCTATTTCTTAGGAAATAAGGGGAACCCCTGCCCAAATTTTATTTTGAAACAAGATATGAAATTGAATGTACAGGATAAGGTGCATTTGGTTGCCATGGAAACCAACCCAGCAACTTAAAATTTTGAGAAAAACATGGTTTTTTTGCATGTAATCATTTGATTTGATTTGATTTGATTTGCATGTAATCATTTGATTTCAGAATCATGTATAAATTAATTTTTAAGGGAAATCCCTGTCCAATTTTTTTCCAGAGGAGTCTCGTAATGCCCTGAAATCCGATATGGGAGTTCGTTTGGGAGACTTTTGTGTTTCGCTTGCGAACACAGTTATCACTTGTTATTCTTCTTCTTTCTTTCTTCTCGTCCGGATGAACTTGTTCGAACCAGATCTCAGAGACTTTTTTCAAAAGGGGGCTTATTAAGGGTACATTTGGGGGTTCAAAGAGGGGTGGGGTCCTCCATGTTAACCCTATGTGAAAATGAAATTTTGAATTTTTTTCATATTTTTTTTACTGTATCTTAAAAACTATTTACTGTAACTCCACGTAACTTCATAGGGAAGATGTGATTCAGGTAAGAAAGGGTCCACAGGATTGGAAATTCAAAAATTAATTCAGTTGCCATGGAAACCATTCAAAACAGTTGAAATTTTGAGAAAACGTATCTATTATTGATAATTGTATTTTCATTAGGCCATTGTTTTTTTATTACTTGGTTTACGGATCCACCGTCCCGATTTTTTCAGATTTGGAAAAAAAATAAAATTTTGGTTTTTCATATTTTTTATTTTCCGTATTCCCGCCGAGCGAAATTTTCGAGTAAAAACTAAAAAAAATAATAATTAAGGGTATAAAAATGTTGGTAGTTAACATCATTTTGCAATGTGAAGACTAAAGCGATCAAAATGATCTTCTGGCAGCGGCAGCATGCACGGGACCGGTATCCAAATTAGCATTATTTAACAATGATAAACAATAATTGATAATCGCCGACGTCGCAACAAACGCCCCTGATATGTTGGTTCCACAACCGCTAGCTTTATTCATCAGAATATTTACGAGAAATGACCAAATTCAAGCAGAACTCGTGTTACTGTTCAAGGGAAACAGTAAACTTCCGGTTAATCAGTATGTCTGAATACCGCAAATTTCTCATGAACAACACATCGCACCACAAGGAACCAATACTTAACGGAGAATATATTTATGATACAAAAGTGATAAGATGGAATAAAAGCACAAAAGTAAATTCTATTTTATAAGATATCAATTACTGTTGAGAAGTGAGATGGATTACTAGTGTAGTACAGTTATAGCTTTTTAGAGTTATCTTTCTTTAAATTATGTGTTTTTAAATTTGACAAATAATTATTATATTTTTGTTAACATTATTTTTATTTTCATACTTTATCTAGTTAAAAAGTATATATTTTCATAAATTAGAATAATTTATAGATACAATGGTCTTTGAATGCCTATTTTTGTTGGGCTATATGGTAACCCAAACTGTAGCTATATATAGGAAGTTCTGTAAAGATAAAAAAAAAGTAGGAAGTTCTGTACTTCCAAGACTGTCCATTTGAAAAATGTTTTATATCTACTGTAATGCAAATTGTTTGAAATCTGAATTTTGGAATTTGTTGAATAAAAGTGGTGCTTAATTAGTATTTGACAAAGCCCAATGCTAAGCATAAGGGAAATACCACATCTGAATCACGCATCAGGCGACCTAGACAAGCCACACTTTGTGTCTGTCTGTCAGTCTATCACTATTGTCATCACTGGCGTAATGTCGTCTCCTGCCTAGCTTGTATGAATAAAAGAAAATGGGGATGGGACGACAGTCCTCTCATGTCTGAACAAAACATATATATTGACTAATTGGGATAAAATTCAAATTTCAGTTAACTCACTCGTAACATACATAGGGAAAATTGTAAATCGAAATTAAGAACAATTTTTCAGATAAAACTTATTTTGATATTTGATAAAGCAGCACTTTAAATAACATTCTTATTATAATCGATTATTATAATCCATTCTGGATGTACAATTTTTGGCTGTTGCTTCGGTATTCATTTTGAAATTTATTTATGACTGTCCGATTATTTCCGATGACCGACTAATAATTTTTTCTGATTGTTCAACACTGATAATACAAAAAAAAAAACCCAGAAAATATCTTTCTGAAAAGTTTTACTGCAACAGTCAATTAGGGTCATATAACAGCAGTGACTGGAAAGATCCTGATACAATTCACTTTCTTATATATCTAGATAAGTGTGGACATTCCAATAGCACTTTCACCCATGAAAGTGAAACAATTTAAATAGGGACAATTATCTGACTTACATATATATAGACTTACATATACGTATGGGTATTTCAAATTGAGCTTATATTCTAAAATAAATTTTCAACAAAATTTTCACTAGGTCTGATGAAGATCTGGATTTTTTTTTTTTTTTTTACCACCACCCATCCAACATTTTGCATGAAAAAATCCGTAAACCAAGTAATAAAAAAACACTGGCCTTACAGCTATATGTATTATCTAGGTTATAAGGGGAATCCTTGCCCAAATTTTTTTTTGAAACAAGGTATGAAATTCATTGTTATGGATAATGGAGCATTTTGTTGCCATGGAAACCAAGCCAGAAAGCTTTAATTTTGAGAAAAACATGTTTTCTGCTGTGTGTTATGTTTTGATTTCAACTATATGTATAAAGTAAATTATAAGGGGAACCCCTGCTCAAATTCTTTTTGGAAGGGGGTTTTATAATGCCCAGGAATCTGATATGGGAGTTCGTTTGGGAGACTTTTGTGTTTCGCTTGCGAACACAGTTATAACTTGTTTTTAAGTCTCCCAAACGAAGTTTGGAGAGACTTACTGTTTTTACTCAATTCTTATTAAGTCTCCCAAACGAAGTTTGGGGAGACTTATTGTTTTTACTTAATTCTTATAATTATTATTTTTCTTGATCTTCTTCTCTTTCCGCCTTGAAATTTGTCCGACCATTTTCTCGGACACTGTTGGTCGGATCTTGACCAAACTTCACATGAAGATGGATCTTTATCCCGAAAGATGCAAACAGGTCTTGGAATTTCAAAACGGCACCTTTTCCCATGAAAATGGCAAAAAAGGCAGGAAAATGAAAGTGATCAGAATTTAATGATACTTTACAGGAAGGTTGCTTAGGACATGGGGAATTGGTTTCTGGTCTCCAAGACTTCAAATTGGCACCCGTTGCCATGGAATTGCCATGGAAATGGCAAAAAGGCGGGAAAATGAAAGTGCTCAGAATTGGATGAAACGTTACAGGAAGGTTGCTTAGACGTGAACAATTGGTTTCTGGTCTCCAAGACTTCAGATTGGCACCCGTTGCCATGGAAATGGCAAAAAAGGCGGGAAAATGAAGGTGCTCTGAATTTAATGAAAGGTTGCTTAGCACGTGGGGAATTGGTTTCTGGTATCCAAGACTTCAAATTGGCACCGGTTGCCATGGGAATGGCAAAAAAGGCGGGAAAATGATAATATTCAGAATTGGTTGAAACTTTACAGAAAGGTTACCTAAGGTGTGGGAAATTGGTTTTTGGTGTCGAAGACTTCAAACTGACTTCCGTTGCCATATAAACAGAACAGAAAAGTGGAAAAATCCAAAGTGCTCAGAATTGAATAAAACTCTACAGACAGGTTGCGTAGGTTGTATGTAAGTGATTTGAAGCCCTGATTTCTGATATGGGAGTTCGTTTGGGAGACTTTTGTATCAGCATCCTGATTCAATTATAAATTTTTATTATTATTCCCGATCTTCTTCTCTTTCTGCCTCAAAAATTTTCCGACCATTTTCTCGGAAACTATTGGTGGAATCTTGACCAAACTTTACATGAAGATAGATCCTTATCTCGAAGGATGCACAGGGGTCTTGGAATTTTGAAAATGGCACCGGTTGCCATGGAAATGGCAAAAAAGGCGGGAAAATCAAAGTTCTTGGAATTAAATGAAAATTTACAGGAAGTTTGCTTAGGATAGGGGTAATAGGTTTCCATTGTCCAAGACTTCAAAATGGCACCGGTTGCCATGGAAATGGCAATGGAGGCGGGAAAATCAAAGTGCTAAGAATAGACCATATCCGAGCTGTAGTATCAGGATTTACCGGGCCTTTTTTCAACACGTCATAGTATAGAAAACGTCACGTCATAAAGCCTTAAACGTCATTAAACTGGTCACATGGGGCGGACATGTTAAGTGACGTAGGGTGGACAAACAACAAGTGGTCAATCTAAATACCAGAACTCGGATATGGCCTATTGGATGAAAATTTACAGGAAGGTTGCTTAAGACATGGGTAATAGGTTTCCAGTGTCCAAGACTTCAAAATAGAACCCGTTGCCATGGAAACAGAAAAAAGGCAGGAAAATAGAAAGTGCTTAACTCAACAGACAGGTTGTCGACGATGTGTGGAAGTGAATTTTAGCCCGCATTTCTGATTTTGGAGTTCGTTTGGGAGACTTTTGTATCAGCACCCTGATACAGTTATAAATTTTTATTATTATTCTTTCTTCCACCTCTTTTTGTCCGGGTATTTTCTCAATGATGCCTGAACAGAATTCAATCATATTTGGTACAAAGTTGGGTCACTATCTGGAGATGTGCATTCAAGAATTTTTTTTTCTCAAAAAGTCCGCCATTTTCAACATGGCCGCACGAATACGAAAGATTCGAATTAGGTCCAAATTTAAATAAAATTGGTATTTTCTCAATGATGCATGCACCCATTTCAATCATATTTGGCACAAAGCTGGATTACTATCTGGAGGTGAGTAATTTGTTTTTTTTTTCACATTGTCCGCCATTTCCAAGATGTGTAAAAATTTCAACTTTGTCCGATTTGAACGAAAATTGATTTCTAGGTGGATTTTTAGGCTTCGAACAAGATGGAAGCGTCCAATTGGCTGCCAGGGGCGACATCAGCTATTGCTTGCAATTGCAACTCTAGTTTTTTACTATTATTCTTTCCGCATCGGATTTTGTCCGGTCCATATCTCGGAGACCGCTCAACCGATCTTGATGAAACTTTGCAGGAAAATGGATACCAGTGTCTAGTTGTACGTGTGGCACAGATAAACGGCAAAAAAGGCGGGAAAATCGACAACATTTTGGGATATTTTGTCCGGGGCAGATCTCGTAGACCACGCATCAGATCTAAATGAAACTTAGCAGGAACGTAGATACCAATGTCTAGTTGTGCAGGAAGGTCTATGGATTTTCAAAATTGTACCGTTGCCATGGAAACGGCAAAAAGGTGGGAAATCGACAAAAGCTGTTTGACAATTTGTCCGGGGCAGATCTCTGTGACCATTCATCAGATCTGCATGAAACTAAGTAGGAACATAGATACCAATGTGTAGTTGTGTAGGAAGGTCTATGGATTTTCAAAGTAGCACCGTTGCCATGGAAACGGCAAAAAGACGGGAAATCGACAAAAGCTGTTTGATAATTTGTCCGGGTCAGATCTCGGTGACCACGCATCTGATCTGAATGAAACTTAGCAGGACCTTAGATACCAATGTCTAGTTGTGCAAGAAGTTCTATCGATTTTCATAATGGCACCGTTGCCATGGAAACGGCAAAAAGGCGGGAACATTTAAAGTGCTCAGAATTGTATGAAAAGTTACAGAAAGGTTTTATAGCAACCAGGGAATTTGTTTTTAGTAAAAAAAAAATTCAAAATGGCGACCGTTGCCATGGAAATGGCAAAAAGGCGGGAACATTTAAAGTGCTCAGAATTGTATGAAAAGTTACAGAAAGGTTTTATAGCAACCAGGGAATTTGTTTTTAGTCTAAAAATGGCGACTGTTACCATGGAAATGGCAAAAGGCGGAAAATTAAAAGTGTTCAGAATTGAACAAAACTATACAAAAAGATTGTGAAGCATAATAGGAGTTGGTTTCTAGTCTCAAAATTTTAAAAATGACTGCCATTGGTATGACAACTATGGAAAAGGTGGGAAACTCTGAGCGCTCAGAAATGAAAGAAGTTGAAGGGAGGCGGCAGTTCTGAAGTCTGATATGGGAGTTCGTTTGGGAGACTTATGTATCAGCATCCTGATACAATTTTTTAATTATTTTTAACCGAAGTTGGTCTGAATCATAACGAGTGTATGTAGTTTCAAATGTGCATCCGCGGAGCCTTAGAGTTGAACAACATGGCTGCCTTCACTAAAAATAAAACACAGTGGTTTATTGCTGATTTTGAAAAATAACCCGAAAATGGTTAAAGATATTAAAAATCTTGCATGGGGGTAAGTGTTCAGCATGACAAGATCTACCCTCTGTGTAGGAAAATATTATTTCCAGTTTTGGAGATATTACCTTTTTTAGTAAAATTTTCAAAATTAATATTATACCTTACATAGTCACATGATATAAAATAATTTTGCTGTTTTGGCACAAAATTGTTTTTAGCAGTGAATAACCTATTATTCACCGGTGAATAACCCCTGAAAATTACAACGCCCATGGAATAACTCTATTATTCACCAGTGAATAACCCCTAAAAATTACAATGTCCATGGAATAACCCTATCATTCACCGATGAATAACCCCGAAAAGTTGCTACATCTGTGGAATAATATTTCCAATGTTTGTTCGGTATAATAAAACAGTTATGGCCCATGAAATAGGTTAATATCCCAAATTGTCAACTGCACTGAGGTAATTTCCCTCGTGAAATAACCATAAGTGCAGTTGACAATTTGGGTATTCCACTCTTTTGAAGGCCATAACTGTATACTTTTTAGCTCACCTGGCTATAGCCAGGGTGAGCTTTTGCCATCATTTTTTGTCCGTCGTCCGTCCCTCCGTCGTCCGTCCGGCGTAAACTTTTCATTCAAAGATCTTCTCCTCTTAAACTACTGGGCCAATTGAAACCAAACTTGGCCACAATAGTCCTTAGATGGTCCCCTGCAAAAAATTTGCTTTTCAGATCTGCGCTATATCCAAGATGGCCATCAGCGGAATCATAGTTTTAACATTGGACCCTATGGGAAAATACTTTCAAAGGTCTCCTCCTCAGAACCCTCTGGGCCAATTAAAGCCAAACTTGGTCACAATAGTCCTTAGATGGTCCCTTACAAAAAAGTTGTTTTTCAGATCCGCGCTATATCCAAGATGGCCGCCAGCAGGATCATAGTTTTAACATTGGACCCTATGGGAAAACACTTTCAAAGATCTTCTCCTCTGAAACTACTGAGCCAATTGAAAGCAAACTTGGCCACAATAGTCCTTAGATGGTCCCCTGCAAAAAAGTTGTTTTTCGGATATGCGCTATATCCAAGATGGCCGCCAGCGGGGATCATAGTTTTAACATCCGACCCTATGGGAAAATTCTTTCGAAGATCTTCTCCTAAGAAACTACTGGGCCAATTAAAGCCAAACTTGGTCACAATAGTCCTTAAATGGTACCTTACAAAAAAGTTGTTTTTCAGATCTGCGCTATATCCAAGATGGCCGCCAGCGGGGATCATAGTTTTTAACATTGGACCCTATTGGAAACAACTTTCAAAGATCTTCTCCTCTGAAACTACTGAGCCAATTGAAACTAAACTTGGCCACAATAGTCCTTAGATGGTCCCCTGCAAAAAAATTGTTTTTTCAGATATGCGCTATATCCAAGATGGCTGCCAGCGGGGATCATAGTTTTAACATTAGACCCTATGGGAAAATAATTTCAAAGATCTTCTCTGAAACTACTGAGCCAATTAAAACCAAACTTGGCCTTAATAGTCCTTAGATAATCCCCTGCAAAAAAGTTGTTTTTCAGATCCTAGCTATATCCAAGATGGCCGCCAGCGGGGATCAAAGTTATAACATTGGACTCTATGGAAAAACACTTTCAAAGATCTTCTCCTCTGAAACTTCTGAGCCAATTGAAACCAAACTTGGCCACAATAGTCCTTAGATGGTCCCCTGCAAAAAAGTTGTTTTTCAGATCCATGCTATATCCAAGATGGCCGCCAGCGGGGATCATAGTTTTAACATTGGACCCTATAGGAAAACACTTTCAAAGATCTTCTCCTCTTAAACTACTGAGCCAATTGAAACCAAACTTGGCCACAATAGTCCTTAGATGGTCCCCTGCTAAAAAAATTGTTTTTCAGATCCTCGCTATTCCAAGATGGCCGCCATCGGGGATTATAGCTTTAACATTGGACCCTATGGGAAAATACTTTCAAAGATCTTCTCTGAAACTACTGGGCCAATTGAAACCAAACTTGGCCACAACAGTCCTTAGATGATCCCCTGCAAAAAAGTTGTTTTTCAGATCCGCACTATATCCAAGATGGCCGCCAGCAGGGATCATAGTTTAACATTGGACCCTATGGGAAAACACTTTCAAAGATCTTCTCCTCTGAAACTATTGAGCCAATTGAAACCAAACTTGGCCACAATAGTCCGTAGATGGTCCCCCGCAAAAAGCTCGTTTTTCAGATCCGCGCTATATCCAAGATGTCCGCCAGCAGGGAACATAGTTTTAACATTGCACCCTATGGGAAAACACATTCAAAGATCTTCTCTGAAACTTTTCAGCCTATTGGAACCAAACTTGGCCACAACAGTCTTTAGGTTGCCGCCCAGCAAAATATTGTTTTTCAGTTCTTTGCTTTAGGCAAGATGGCTGCCAGCGGGGAACAGATTTAACATTTGACCCATTGGGAAAACATTAAAAGATCTTCTCCTGAAATTACTTGGCCAATAATGAAAACATACTTGGTCACAACAGACCATAGTTGTTCCCATTTGAAAAATTTGCCTGGCTTGTCTGCATCGCATTCAAGATGGCCCCAGTGGGGAACATAGTTTGACCTTGAGACCTAACAGAAGCCTATCGGAAAGCATTTAAAGATGTTCTCCTCTGAAAATATTTAGTTAGTTCTTTTGGGTCGTTTTAACCTGGATATAGGATGTTGTCTCCTTGACATTTACCCCATTTCCTTTCTTTTTCATATTAGTTAATTGGAACCAAAATTAGACTCAATGGTCCCCTTCAAGAAAGGTGACAGCAGAACTGCACCCCCATCCAAAATAGCTGCAAGTCTGGAATATAGTTTAACTTAAAATAATATAACATTATTGTCACTTAAGATAATATGACATCAATGTCATTTAAGATAATATAACATCAATGTCTATTAACAAATTTGAAAAATAATGCCCTTAAAACATTGCGATTATTTTAACTGCATATGTCAGCCGTGGCCCAGGTGAGCGATACAGGCTCTTGAGAGCCTCTTGTTTTATTTTACTATCGAAAACCTATAACAGATAGGGTTGAACTTTAAATGGAAAAAAAATTCAGCATATTAAGATCTACCTATCTGGATTTTTTGAAAGAAAACATGAGTACCCTTGAAGGAAACATTGCTCTTTTTTTGGTCAGATTTTTGCAATTATATAAATTTTACCTGATATTTAAAAAACACTTTGACATATAGGTTAAGTCAAAATCAACATGTCAAGGACTACATTTTATCTTCATGATAGTTGGAAGTTGTATACTGTGCCAACACCCCTGTATACTGAACAAAAAAAAAAACAAAAAAAACAAAAAAAAAATGCATAATTTTGAAATTGTCATTTAATATGTGAATATAATGGAATCGTTTAGTACTTAAGAGTTAACGTACCGGACACTTTACATGGCATTTGAAAATTTTCTCTAACATGATACGCTCTGTTAACCACCAAGGCAAAAAGCAGTTTTTGCATGCTCTCGCCTAAATCACGCAACAAAAAAAGTTGGAAATATGTTGTCTATTTAAGCATTTTTCAAACCCATTTCATAATTCCTTAAAATCAATTTAAAAAAGTCACAGGTCACTATAAATGAGCTCAAATAGGCTGTCGTAATACCCATTTGCAGTTCAACACAACAGGACAACAGGAAATGCATCAATAAGTGCCAAGAATTGATGTTCATCAAACAAAGCTGCAAAAGGTTTTTTTCTTACCAAGACAATAACCAATTAGTGTCGTCTTTATTGCGTCGCAGGACATGTTAGCAAAACTAAGGACGTTTTAGGGACAAAAATGTGTACATTTTAGCGAAAGTTTTAAAAGACAGTTTAGCGAAATAGGAAAAAAAAGACGGACATCTTGTCAATCCCTATTCTGTTATGTATGTTGCTCCCTGCTGGAGAGGTTGAAGACAGATTCTGAGCCGGGTAATTTTAGATACATTTATTTAAAATGATGACCATGATAATGGTACTTTTGAAACAAGATCTTTCTGTCTAGAGAAACACACGTTAAATCGTTTCCAGTCTCAGTAAAATACATACGGCGGTTGTACATTGTATCAATTCTGGCAGCACTTCATTAAATTTAGAAAAAGTGACGTTGTGTTTGATGCAAAATGATGATTATTGGAGGAATAAATTTTTGGTTATTGTTCTTTGGTACACCATAATTTGTTAAAATTTTGATTTAAATAGAGTTTGAAATAAAAAATCCCTTTATTTTTTTTGTTCAGGATGTTTTATTATACCCCCGCAACGAAGTTGGGGGTGTATACTGGAATCACCATGTCCATCCGTCCGTCCGTCCGTCCGTCTGTCCGTCCGTAGACATTTTTTGTCCGAAGCTTATCTAGGGAACCTTTCTGAATTGACTTTTCAAATTTTGTCAGAATGTTAGTAACTATAAATCCTTGTGCTCCTCCTATTTTCAGATTGATTCATAAATTTTTAACAAAATTACAGCACTTTGTAGATTTCTCCTACTTAGAGTCTATATTGAAAATTTGTCCGAAGCTTATCTCCGGAACCTTTGTGAGATGACTTTTCATATTTTGTCAGAATGTTAGTCACTATAAGTACTTGTACACCTCCTATTTTCAGATTGATTCATAAATTTTTAACAAAGTTACAGCACTTTGTAGATTTCTCCTACTTAGAGTCTATATTGAAAATTTTTCTGAAGATTTGTCCGAAGCTTATCTCGGGAACCTTTTTTGAATTGACTTTTCAAATTTTGTCAGAATGTTAGTTACTATAAGTACTTGTGTACCTCCTTTTTTCAGATTGATTCATAAATTTTTAACAAAGTTACAGCACTTTGTAGATTTCTCCTAATTAGAGTCTATATTGAAAATTTAAAAGGTAGGCTAAAAAGGTTTCCCCAACATTTTCCCTATCGAGTAGCAAAACATCTCTCTGATAAATAGTTCTAATGAATCTATGTCTTATCAAAGGATTTCTCTGTGCCTTCCTCTTATTTTAAGTTGCCTCAAAGTTACGGTGGACTATTGGAGTACCCCCATGGTACGTTTCTACGTCTGTAACTGTGCAGGGTAGGATAATCAACAAGAAGCGGGGGGTATAAATTTGTGGCCCATCAGGCCACAGTTACATCTAGTTTCAATTTCCCAGCCTCAACAATATGTGAAGCTTCTGTATTTCATAAATTGTGCTACTTACTGAATGTCAACACTTGTAAACCTGGCACTGGAATTAGTTTTCAAGGTTTACCGAGCTCGACCTAAGGTGGTGAAGAGGGAAGTACCTAGTGACCTTTGATAGTCATAATTTACAGAAACTCTACATTTTAAACAAATTGATAAGAAACGCCGATCTCTTTTGCAGTATAAAGACATCCTCTATGTAATGCAAAAACAACACTCATTAGAATACGAATACATCTTTTTAAGTACTAACAGAATGACTTTTGATATAGAACCGAGGGTAACACTAGGCAGTCGGAAAGGCAAGCATGTCTAACTCAGTATATGATGTGTAAAATCAAATTTTGTAATTGCAAAACATTTTTTTGTGTCATTTAGGGTAGTTCAAGTGGCAGAACACGGAGAATGATAAACCAACGGGAACGATCTGTAAGTAGAAAAAGCTAATTTCAAGTATTGCTCATTTCTTGCAAACAGTTCCTTCATACCGTGTATCCGAAACCATCACGGGAAAAAGGGTTTGATGTAGGATATTACTATTGAAATGAAATTGAAACATCAGTTAGCTAAAAAAACATTCTGAAATCTCTAACACAGCAAGTAATTATTTTGACTTATTTATTGTTGACTTTTTTTGTGTTGACTGTCAAGCTCAACTGACCACTAAAGCCATCATTTAGCATCCATTGTTGGTCATTCGTTGGCATTTTACATTTTGAAAATCTGCTCTAAAAATACTAAAGCAAATTTAATCAAATTTACATTCATGAATAATGTACTCTTATACAAAAAATCGTCATATCAATCATCTGTGTAACGTCGACTTAAAGCAATGTGAGCTGTATTTCTTCAATTAATTGGAAGTTCTACTAAGCATTGTGTCGTGTCCATATGTCTAGAAAATGATATCAGATGCCCTTTAATGCATTAAAACGCCAAGAATACTTCATAAATTCGATTATTAAACTACTTTTGAATACGATTTTGAACAATCATGACAGGTGATTAATGCTCGACACCATAACCGGACCTTACCAAGATTCTATAAATAGTCAACATAAACAAACGTAACAACAATCGGCAAACTTTTATGTGATATATGTGTCTACACTTGACATTCTTCTTCTTCTTGTGTGAATGATCCTCCAGTTGATTGGAGCACAATTTTCAATCAAGTTGATCGAACACATAAAAGTTAAAATAAAATCTGCTAAAATCTAAAATATATACAGAGGAGTTGAGCAATCACCAACACATGACCATTTATTTACATGAATTAATTAAGAATGTTCTACCACAATGTAAATTAAAACACAACTTCCTTGTTATAATTTCAATTGACTCTAAGAAAGCAGTATCATCTTGTAAAAGGTTTTTCTGTACCAGATACGATGCATCCAGAATGAGATAAGTTAGCAAAATAGGTTCAGATTGTAGAGGCTCCCAAAGATTTTGACTAAAGCTGTTATCTAAAAGAAATTTTAAGTTATTTAAACATTGGGTTCTATACTGAAGAAGAGAGTTGCATTTCAAGAGAAAGTGGATGATATCTTCATTTTCTAAACGACACAACGGACAAGTTGGTTCAACATCATGACCATTAAAGTTTTGCAAATCTGTCTGTAGAGTATATGTACCGAGAAGCATTCTACACTTGTCAGAAACCCTCCAGATATCTTTTCTATTCATATTAACTCTGTTCCATATTCCATGGAGAGTTCAAATCTTAAGCTCAAAGAAATTGCAGTAGATTAATGAGATTTCAAAGAACAATCATCTATCAGCTGTTTAGACCAGTAATTATCAACAGCTTTCTTTACTTGAGTTTTCCACATTCGTTTTGCTGGTATTTGTTCCATCAAAACAATTGACGTCTTAAATTAGAGAGGGTGCTTTATATTTGGCGAAATTTAGGGAATAACGGATATAACCAATGACACTTTTAACAGTTTTGTTATATGTGAATACGACTGGCTAAGTCGGAGACACTATATGTCTCCGGATGAATATAACTTTTAAATCGTAGTGCTTATAGTCTTTTTAAAAATTAAAAGTATGCTGCATTGAATTACATTTCAAAAAATTCTAGCAAGAACTAATGAAATATATTTCAGTGGTTCTTGCTTTAAGTAAATGCTACTTCTTATTTGGATATATAAAAGTTTACTGTATTTGTATGGGTATTTAAATCGGCCATTTGTTCTGATATCTTCCGTGCTTTTGTTATGATTTTTAGTGCATTTGTAAGATTAATTCGGCCAAAAGTAATAACTGGTTTTAGAAATTAAGGGGGGTAAATGTTGATAAATTTTGTACGGAGGGGATATTTTCTTCGGATTAAAACGGTCTATAAACTGTATTTGTAAATAAAATATTATCATATAAAGGAATGTGAGAAATTTTTTATTCTTTTAACTCATATCTAGTATGTGTAGAGATTGATACAAATATGCTCGTTGACCAAAAACGCTCAAAAATTTATCATGGCTTATAAAACGCTCTATAATCGATATCCTAAATGAGAGTGATTCGTGTTTTTTCTTTAAATAAAATATTAAATGTTTAAAAAAATGATCTCATACATGTACGTGAGGGGGCTTTGGGGTTGTGCACGGCGAGCTATTCTAGGAAATGACATAATTTTGTTGGCAAAACTGCTGGTGAACTCCGTGAAAGATTGTTTTTGACAATTTGTAGGATGATTAGATTGTTTTTGACAATTTGTAGGATGATTGTATTGACGTACTTTTATACGGTTATTTGTTAGTTCAAATTTTGTAGGATCTTTTTGAACTTTTAACAGTTTCTGGGTTCCTATCGTTGTTTACAGTTTCTTTTGTCTTTTATTTGTTTTTTCATGTGTCGTGCCTTGGTGCATTTGGCAGGTAACTGAATTTTTCAGCCATTCTATGCGTCTCCTGTTATCTGTTTTATTTTATTTTACAATGACAGATCTTGTGGATTCAGCTCCTCTTAAAAAAGAAGACACATAATTTTGATAATTTGTAGCATAAATTGTTAATATATGTTTATTTGCGGAGTAGACTTCCATTTTAATCCCTCGAAGTAGTCAAAGACACATTTTACATTGCCAAAAGGACACTCACAACTCACCTATGTGACGCATATTTCACGTTGGATGGAACAGTTGTTAAATCTATACAGCTTAAGTGTACCAATTCATTCATCTAAACATTACATACATGTCGGGTTTCAAGTTGTCCGGCGTCAGGAAAAATATGCTTTGCATTGCGCCAAGGATTTGCTTTCCGATTCGCTACTTGAAAGAATGATATTTATACAAGTAATAGGAAACAAATCAGAAAGTGTCACAAGTATTGTTACTACATTTTTTTGTCAAATTTCTAACATGTTTTGTAGATTAGTGATGATTTAAAAGTTAATCTTTATCATCAATTTGAAGAGGATGATGTTCAGTGAGTACTCTTATACTAGAATATTAACTAATCATAATCTCAAATAGTTGCATTCATTTATATGTACACATTTTACATTTTTATCAAATGCTCACAATATTGATATGCCATTTATATCTTGTTCACATAACATTATCCCTTATATGATGAAAAATCAGCTTATGAAAAACGACTGCCAATGAAAAGTCCAGTTTTGATCGTAGTCATTAGTTGTCAGTTCGGCAGTTAAGTCTGGATCTACTTCTCATTTGTGTAATAGAAAGTCAAATCATGGTGACGACCGTAAAACTTCAGTTTTGACACTTCCAACAGAGAATATACAAAACCTTTATTTCATAAGTTTTTAGGTCACCTGGCTGAAGCCAGGGTGAGCTTTGTCATATTTTTGTGTCCTTCGTACTTCTGTCTTCCGTCATCAGTGTGTCTGGCGTATATATATCTGGTGTGAAAGTATTAGGTAAAGTTAAACCAGACTTGGCCACAATAGTCCTCAGATGGTCCTTTGCAAAAATGTGATGTTTAGGTCCGCGCTACATTTGTATATCCAAGACGGCCACCAGCGGTAAACATCCATATTTTAACATCGGACACTATTGCAAAACACGTTCAATTGGAAGTATCTTGGCCAAAAAAGTCCATGAATGGTCACTTGTGGAAAGATGTTATTAAAATCCGAACTATATCAAAGATTGCCACCAGCTTGAATATAAGACTCTTTTAGAAAACACATGCATTCAAGGGTTTTCTCCTCTGTAACTGAACAGTCACCAGCGGGGAATTTAGTTTACACAAGACCTTTTGGGAAATTAACACAAAACCTGACCGTTATTTTATCCTTTTGTAACGCTATTTTATCTTTCTATATGCTTTTATACAGGGAAATTTGTAGAATGCATTGCAGATACCCTCAGCAGGTGATAGAAAAATTGGAACGTCAAGTCCAGATACTGAAGGCGGAAAAGGAAACTATAATATCAGAGTATGTATTATGTTTGCTATAATACACGGTAAATATATAATTACAGTAGAATGACGGGTTCAACATGTGGAGCAGGCCATACATAGTCTTCCAGAGCATCCGACCGTACCCCTGATACTGATCCATTTCTGATGTTCACACTGCAAGTGCATTATTTTATGTGTTTTTTGTATTATGCTATTTTTGACGTCCTTTTACTTCTCTGTCGTGTGTGTGATTCTTATATTGCCATAATATAGTGCATTTGTTATTTTTATGCCCGTGTGATGAAGAGTCAGGGGTAATTTAACGTAATTCTGACCATCTGTCCCATCTCTTATATACTATTATTCCTGAAAACCCTTCCCACATAACCCCTTCCTCTCGGCTACATTAATTTTACTTTGTAAAGTGATGAGACATATATTGAAGATGTGCATATTGTCCTGGTTGAGATTTTTCCCAATTGAGAATTTTATTGGTAGTTGGACTTTGTCATTTTATCGAGGAAACTCCTACCACATTATTATAGGTACATTTTTACGTTGCACAGTGATAATTCATTGATTGAAGATGAGCAAATTGTCATGGTTTAAATTCCTGCAAGGTAATGTGATTTTTGTTGGTAGTTTGACTTGGACATTTTATCGAAATGGGTGTTCTCGAACTATATTAAGGTGTTGTTTAAGGTCAGACTCCACTAAATATTTTCCATAGGCCGCCATTATAACGTTTTGTGAATTTCCATAATTACCTGAAGTTCACTTTATGCGGCGATATGATTTTCTCAAAGTGGCACGTCTGCCAAGTAACATATCCAAACGATGACCCTACTTTAAAGTCTAATAAGAAATTTCTATCGCCTCATTTAACTGGGGTATGCAAATGACCAATTTTCCCTTTCATATCCTTGGGCATACATGTTATCATTGATGAGGCTTCAGTATTTTTCCCATGCAATGAGGCTGGCTGATTCAAAATGCTTGTCAATCCGGAAGTGTTTCATGATCACAAGAGCGTTGAAGAACTCGGATATTGTCAATATTGACAGTTATATCCAAAGTGAAAGTAGCATGGCTTTGTTTATATTAGTACTATTTTTGACTATGCCAGCAGCTGATTGGTCATTTAGTAGAGTCTAACCTTAAGGCTTTAGTATGAGGATATGGGCTAATTGAAAATAAAACCTGTGCAAAAAACAAAAAAATAGTTTTTTTCCAGCACGATAGGGGACTAAAAAAAAATGTCGGGTCCCAGTGAGGAATGTACCATCTTCTGTTTAGGGGTTCAAAGGATTAGTCCCCTTCGCCTCCAGACTTAATCTGAAGCATATGCACAAGATCAAATAGTGCTAGCTACTCCAGTACCAGGATTTGGAACCTTTTTTCTGTCGACCACTGACAGGTCTGTGTATGTACCAAGTGACAATAGTTCGTCTTGAAAGACATAAATTTGTAGAATGCAAAACATTGGGTCCACCTCTGCAAAATGTCCTTTCAAAATCTTTTTCATACAGGAAATGGTTACTTATAAAGGAAAGGGTTACTGGAGAAAAAAAACACGAAATTTAATAAAATTATGAAAAAGACCATTTTTTGGTTAAACTACTTCCAAACATTATGTTTTATCATTATTTTTGGCATTTTGACAATTTTCATTTTTTTCCCTGTTTCCTTGTTCTCCCTTTCCTTCACAAGGTAAGTGAGAACGGAACAGCCAGCCAAAAAAAAAAAAAATCCAGGAACAACGGCAACATCGAAAACACCAAGAAACAAAGACACCACATGAGTATGGACAGAAAGGGAAAAAAATGAAGACAGACATACCGCTGAACAACACGTACCGAAAAAATACCACTGGTGAGATCAAGCGCACTGGTAGAGTAAGCATCTCCTGCTTCGTATAGGACACCCACCGCTTTGAACATGTCAACTCCGTAGTAAAGTTAAATCCGGTTATTTGACGTATGATCTCATTTTTAGGCCATACAAAATTAATTAATCAGTTCTCAGGCCATTTTTCATTGAAACGATGAGGGAGGGAGGTGATTTTTTTTATCTTTTTATTTGCCAAAAAATAGATGAGGCAGCTTTTTACATTGTAAAAACCACCAAAAATGTAGTGAAGGAGGTGATTATATATTTTTATTTTATTGAAATGGCAAAAATAGGGTCAATGAGGGGCTTTTTTTCAAGCCTCCAACTAGATGAGGGAGGACATGAGAAACAATAATTTTTTATGCCCCCGCCGCTAGGCGGTCGGGGGCATTAAGGTTTACCCTGATCCGTACGTCCGTCCGTACGTCCGTACGTCCGTCCGTCTGTACGTCCATCTTTTTGGTTTCCGGATGATAACTTGAGTATCCTGCATCGGATCAAAACCAAACTTGGTCAAATGCTTACTTATCACCCAAGACAGAACCCTATCGATTTCCAGGTTGGTACCCCCAAGGTCAAGGTCACAGTTGCTAAAAATAGACTAAAATTTCAATAAAATTTTGGTTTCTGGATGATAACTTGAGTATACTACATCGGATCAAAACCAGTCTTAGTCACATGCTTGCTTATTACCCAAGACGGTACCCTCTAGATTCCCCGGTTGGTACCCCCAAGGTCAAGGTCACAGTTGCTAAAAATAGACTAAAATTTCAATAAAATTTTGGTTTCCGGATGATAACTTGAGTATACTACAT
>MJUU01025584.1:60888-83388 GCA_002080025.1 Modiolus philippinarum
CCAAGGTCAAGGTCACAGTTGCTAAAAATAGACTAAAATTTCAATAAAATTTTGGTTTCCGAACGATTACTTGAGTATTCTGCATCTGATCAAAGCCAAACTTAGTCACTTGCTTACTTATCACAATAGACATAATCCCATAGATTTTAGCGTTGATACCACCAAGATCAAGGTCACAGTTGCTAAAAATAGATTAGTATTACATATAAGACTGTTTCTCAGATTATTTGTTGGAACTACACATTATATCAAAACCAAACCAGTTCCAATGCCTATTTATCACAGGAGAAAGATCCTTTCTAATAATATTTGATAAATATATATTGTATATAGTTATGCCTTTAATAATTTTTGGGTTTCGATTGCAAGGAGGCGGGGGCATCCGTGTCCCATGGACACATTCTTCCATTTTTTTTCATGGCTTAAGGGCTATGGGTTGGTGTTTTACGATGAGGGTATGCAAAAAAGCCCTTTAAGGAACTTTTTGATGAAGCAAAGTATTAATGGTAGATAGGCGGCACACCTGAAATTTCGTTTGACCTTTTAAAGTGACTTATATTCGGTGGATGTCCTTGGTACTGAATTTGTCCTCATATTTTGATATTTTGGTATTGAATACTTTTTTTTTATTACTTTTGGATTATTGCTTTCCATATTGTTTGATTGTAATGCTGCTGAATCTAGGTTAGTCCTTGAAACACGTGTACACCGTTTTCTATGCAACTTGGCTATTTATTGCATTTTGTACGATTCAAATCATTCTTGTATAAAAATGTTCATAACCTACATTCGAACAGAGCTTAATAGTTTTAGGTTTTTACGCTGCTCTGAATGAGAAAAAGCACGCTGTTTTAACACTGTCCGTCTTTGTGTCGCCTGCGTTCATGCAGTGTCGACATATAGGGATCACTATCCGTCGTCGTCCGCATCGGCGCCACAAAAACTTGTGTCACATTTTTTCCAGGAACCATGTATCCCATCCTTTTGAAATTTGGCTTGTAGTATCCGTATGGGGACATATACTGTGTAATAGAGTTTTGGAACTCTCACATCCCTACTACCTGTTTTACTTGGAATATTTTTGCGTCTTAAAAACTTCCATCCCTTTTTACTCAGAAACCACCAATCCCAGCCTTCTGCAATTCAATATTGTTATGAAGTTGAAGTTGAAGTAAGTACAATAAGAACAAATTTGGCTAAAATTAACTATTTAATAAGACTAAAGATTATTTTACAAATTAAATGTACAATATATAAACTTAAAAACGTATCTGACAATTAGGAAGTTCACTAATGTATATCCAAATTAATAATCCTCTGAAGTCCATCAATAAATGTCTAGATAAATATTCCTTATTTTCTGCCGTAAATGGTGGTTTACAATCAGTAAGATGACCCGTGTAAGATCATTGCACGCGACCTCATCTTACACGGGTGAATGACAAACCAGAAATGTTAGTTTTTGTGATAAAACAATCGTTACCGTGACTTAATGTCATAAAACACCTGACGTCACAATGCAAGATACACTCAAAAGGCGACGACGTTGCTCACACGGTATAGGTTTGCAGGTGTTTCTGTTCGTATTTTACAGAAGAAATAGGAACTTGCATTCGATCAAAATTAAAGATCGGGATATCTGCCACTCGTGTAAGAAATTATACGTCTTTTCCTCCAGTTTCGCTACTCTCAAACGGAGATTAGGCAAAATTTCTTACACTCATGAAAGATACCCCGATCTTTAATCTGATCTTATGCAAGATCCTATTAATCGTCACTAAATAATTAATAATAGATTCACAATAATTGATGTCGATTTGCAATACAAAAGATCTGTATAATAATCCTGTATAACTTATTAAGCTGACTGCCTTAACCCTTTTCTGTTACCTTATATTTATAATACAATGTATATAGAATGGACTTTAAGAAGAAACATCCAAAAAAAAACCCATTAACTGACAATCACATGACTTACATGATTATGTAAGTGAATGTTCCAGAAAGTTCTATGTGCATAGAATTTAAGTCAAGGTTCCAGAAATTTCTAAGGTTAAATAGCTTTGACAGTTACTGTTAATTTCAAAAATGTGGTAAGTAATCCTATTCCTTGTCAGAATTGATCAATAGGTAGATGTATTTGCCTAAAATGTTTACAAAAGACATTTAAATATTCCTCAATAGGTCATTGATTTTTTTATAGATCTTGTATCGAAATGATCAAGAGTGGGGTTCAGCCAACCTAAACAAAAATAATCATTATCTATTTGGACAGCAGAAAATAAATCATAGAAAATGCAAATGATAAATCCGGAAGAATTAGATTTACATTTTTTTCTATAACTGCCCTTACTAAAAAATAAGGCCTGTGGCGACTTCAGCGGCTGATCAGCCGCTGACTTATCGGCTAAGCAGCCGCTAACAGTTAGCGAATGCTCAGCGGCGACTTTAGTACCATGCAAATGAGGTTAGCGGCTGAGCAGCGGCTAACTATTGATAGCCATATATAGTTTATGGCTAACTTCTTGTGAAGCTTCTGGCGAATCAGTGGTTAACTACTGTAATCCATATTTAATTTATGGTGAACTTCTGGTGTATCAGCGGCAAGCTAGCAGTCATATATAGTTTGTGGCTAACTTCTGGTGAAGTTGCGGTTAACCTTTAGCACATCAGTGGTAATTAACGCAAAACTCTAATAGCCGTATTTGGGAACATGATGGATTCTAATATAATTGTATATATGCACCTCAAGCAGTGATTAAATTAATTTTTATAATTAAAATAACTTTTTATGCATTTCTTACATGTCTTATTTGTCAGTGGTATAATGGTAAATCAATATGATCTTTATTTCTGTAAGTTGATTTTGAATTAGGTTTGTATATTTTGCAATATATCACACACATTAAGTAACCAAGCTTTTATTTAATCATCATTTATGCACAGTATTTCTGTCATATATAATTGTTCATACAAAACTGGTGATTGGAGTAACTCTTTGTTGAATACAAGAGGATGTAAATCATTCAATTCAGTTTTTAATTTAGAATTATTAATTTGGCAATATTATATTTTTATTTCTGGAATATTTTTATTTAAAATTTTTCTTACAAATGTGAGAAATTTTTGTACAAAATCTGAGTTGTTTACAGTACCAGCGCTTATGAAATTCATGAGTTTTTTAATTTGCGTATTTTGGATATTTATTTCATCCAAGGATTTGTATAGTGGTTTTGGTTTATATATGGCTTTGTCAATTTGTTGAAAAATTTTTAGGTTTGTTGAGTAGTTATATCTTGCTTTTATTCGTTTCAAAATATCACGATCTGAAAGGCACGCCGAAAAGGATGGGACTTGATTTTACATAAATTTACATAAAATGGCAGTCTATATCTGGCTCTGATAAGGAAAATCGACAAACGTACATATGAAACGTTTCATATCTTTAAGAAATTCTAAAGATCTTCTTGAACAGCTATCCTCTAGCAGTCTTACCCATTGCCACAGCATACAAACTTTTGATTTTTCTACTCTTTATACTGCCCTGCCACACAATAAATTGAAAACAATAATTTCTGATTTGATACATCAATGTTTCTGCACTAAAAACGGAGAACGCAGATACACTTACTTAGTAGTAGGGAAAGACAAAAAATATTTTGTAAAGAACCACACTGAGTCAAACAAGAAGTACACGGAGAATGACGTAATCAAGATGTTGGAATTTTTAATAGATAATATTTTTGTCGAATTTGGAGGTCGCATTTTTCAACAGACAATCGGGATTCCCATGGGAACTAACTGGGCGCCACTTTTAGCTGATCTCTTTCTTTTCTCGTATGAGGCCAAGTTTTTACAAGGGCTAACACAGAAAAAACAAAAACATTTTCCCCAGTCCTTTAATTTCAGCTTCCGCTACATAGACGATGTACTGTCTCTTAATAATCCAAAATTCAAGGAATATTTACACCAGATCTATCAATGAGCTTGAAATTAAAGAGACTACTGGCACACCTACTTCAGCTTCGTACATAGATCTGTTTATATACATTGATGAAGATGGACGTTTGAAATCTAAGCTTTATGACAAACGTGATGATTTTAACTTCCCAATTGTGAATTTTCCCTTTCTGAGCAGCAATATACGTTACCTCTCCAGCCTATGGAGTGTACATTTCACAGTTGATTCGTTACTGTCACGCATGTAGTTTATACAGCGATTTTTTAAATAGAGCAAAAGCACTGTCCCAAAAGTTGCTTACTTAGGGATTTGTTCAGTCCTTTGTTGCTTTCGTCCCTTCAGAAATTTTATGGCCGTCACCATGATATCATTGACAGATATGACGTGTTTGTGTCCCAAATGAAAACGGACATTTTCAGCTAGATTTCACGTCTTCACGGATTTGACATAACCGGTTTTGACTCAACCCTGGATTGACTCACTGATAGTGTGACGGGTGCCGCTAGCGGAGCAGGACATGCTTACCCTTCCGGAGCACCTGATGGCACTCCCGGTTTTCATTGGAGTTCACGCTCTGAGTGCCTTAGTTTTTAATATCTTTTTTTTATTTCCGTGCTTGTAGCTGTCTAACGTCCTTGTTTTGTCTTTGTTTTTCTCTGTTGCCGTTTTTGCCATGTCTTCGGATTTCGATTTTTGTAGTCTTCGCTTCCCTTGTTCCTTCGATATTCTACTGTCGTTGTTTTATCATGTTTAGAAAGAGAAAATAAAAGTTGGATAAAGCAATATTTTAATGTGTTTGATAGAGTTGAAGCGTGATAGCAATTTGTAGTGGCGAGTAAAACAACATCTCGCTACATTGGATCTTACGAGACGCGAATCCTTCTAACTATACAAATCCTTGGTATATTTAAATATACATCCTTGTTTCATCAAAATCATTTTTTTTAGTTACCCATTTTTTCAGTTTTCCGTAATTGACATTTATGCGAGTTCTTATTTGTCATAATTTGTTGATTTCACACATATATCCTTCAAATTTTTTAGAGTGACTTCCGCTGGATACAAGTCAATAAAAAATGATGGAAAAACATGCTGTAATACTCAATGCACTACTGATATTTGAATCTTTTGGAATCCATCTTTCTTCTTGGATTAAATTCCATATATGTTTATGTCATCCAGCTTGAACTGGTTTAGTTTTGAAATGTTCAAGCTCATCACAAGAATGTAATATTATCATATGATGATTATTCGATAATTTGGTCTGTCAGACTTTGTCTGTCTGACTTACACTGCACTATTTATCATCTCCTAGAAAGAAAGAACAAGAATTATTTAATTATCTAAAATAAAAACACTTGATGAAACTAATTAATTACCACAACTTTTGTTCACTACAGCACATACATGTATTTCAAAAAATCAAGTACAGTTACATGGACCTCAGCTTTTACTATTTTTGTAAACAATTCAATTAAATAAAGAGTTTGACAACAATCTGGCAGTTTATATAGCAAATTACTTTTCAAAATGAAAGAAAAAATATACTTACTATTTACTTTCTGGCATGTGGCTATGTTTTTCGGCCATTGTAGGTGTTTCCTGTTATCTTTTTTATTCCATTTTACTGACCTATCTGAGAGAATATTAGCCAATGCTAATAGCAATATTCTGTAAAGGCAGCTTTCCCTCTATAATCATGTCTTCATGCCTGTTTTAAAATCTGACCTAGTTACAAAATACACACATGTTGTGCTGATAAGATTTCGTTTCCTGTCCATTATGTTAACTATTGTGTTGCAAATTCTTGATCAACAGAACTTAGCCGCTGCAGACTACCTGTATTGCATTCAAATGCTTCTGGTGAACTTGTGGCGAACAATATTATTCTTCTGGTAAACTTGTGGCGAATTCGCCATAAGTTCACCGCTAGCGGTGAATAGCTTCGAACAACAATTGTGTCTTCTGGCTAACAATATTGTTAGCCGCTAGTCTGCGGTAAGGTAGCCGCTAGGTTACCGCTGCTTGTCTTGTTTGGTAAGGCTGAATTCTCACAAAATGTTTCTTAATAGAAGTTTGATCTTCAAGATATATAGAAAGCTGACATATCCGTTCATTATATTTGTCCTGGATATGGGCCAGTTTACCTGTGGTCTATTTCAATAAGAAACAATTCAAGTTCACCCAAACTTTTTTTTCATATTTTAAATGTATGTATCACATTATCAGGTTAGAAATTAAGTACTACTACTACAATCAGAATTTTTGCCCTCTATCGTTGAAAATAGATAGCTGAAAAGATGAGATGTATTTCATTCATTAAGTGAGTACTATTGTTCAGTTTAAGTGTACATTATACTTCATCTCAAGTGATTTTAATGCCTGATCTATAGATAAAATCAATGACCTATGAATGTTTCAATGTCTTTTGTAAACATTTTAGGCAAATGTATAAACCTATTGATAAATTGTAAAAGCAACGGGATTTCTAACAACATTTTTAAAATTAACAGTAATTATTGTAAACAAATAACATCACTAAGCCAAACAAATTAAATTATATCAAGGCCTTAGAAAATAAAAACAGTGAATACAATGCTTTTTAAAATATTTACAATATTTAATTACCTATAACAATATTGAATATCAGCATGGGAATTTATACCTTGCAACATAGATTAGGAGCTTTCGCATGCCCACTTCTTATTTGATGGAATTTAGAAAAAAAAATTTGCTGATTGGCGTCAGAAACAACACCTTTCACATTTTTCTGAGCGACCACATTTATCAAGGAGTATCAATATAGGGAACTTTTCAATGTAACAGAGTTATAGATATCTTGCATGCCCACTTCCTTTGAAAGAACTTAGAATTTTTTTGTGTATTGAAAATTTCTGTGAACTTTTTCTCAGCAACCACATATTCCTGCCTTCTGCAATTTGGCATGGAGTATCAGTATGGGGATCTTTGCTGTGCAAGAGAGATTTTTTGCATGCCAACTTCCTGTTTAATGGAACGAAGAATATTTTGGATTATTAAGCAGGTGACACATGAATTTTTTGGATGACTTACTTATAAATTGAATCATTCCGTCTGTTGGTTGGTCTGTAAAAATGATTTGTAAAGTATTTTTATTTTAATCATTTATGAAATAAAGATGGAATTTCACAATCTTGTATAGGCATGCATGATGGGTGATGCTTTTTCAGACTGGTCGATATAGTAGATGTTTATCGCTAAGTCAGTAGGTGAAACTTATAGATGTTTGAACTGCTATATGGTGTGAGGTTCCTCAGCGTGTTGAAGACCGTACGGTGACCCCTAGATGCTTTGTTTTGGTCGTCTTAACCTTGAGATGGGATGTTGTCTCCTTGACATTTACCCCATTTCATTTCTTTTTCTGATTTGTTGTCAAAAATTTTCCTCTGCAGTAGGACCTGATACAAATATGACTTTGTTTTGATTCTGCTGTATGGTGGGATTCAGTTGTAGATCTTTGTTGAATCTTACTACGGTTTACCAACGGTTTAGGTGATATGCCAATTACCGACTTGGTTTCCGCTTTTTTAAAAATATTTTCAATCAAAGAGAGGTACATGAAATCTATGGATATATATAAAAACAAACATACACATAAAAGGTCATGCTATTTTGACAGTTACAAAAATTACAAAAAACAGTATAACAGTTAACACCTACAATGGCCGGAAACTACAATCACATGCCACAATGTACAAGCGAACTGCACTAGAAAAACACAAATGAAAACAAAAGACAAACATTAATAACGATAGGAATTCGGGATAGCCGGACTTGGTACCGGCACTAGCAAAAGCCAGTGGTAGGGTTAAACCGGTTTATGGGTACCAAACCTCCCCTTTCTCTATCCCGTTTCCCTATAGTATAATAAACTTGCGAATATAACCCCAATACGGGTAGACCACTTTCTTGGAAAAGAAAAGCATATGACAAATCGTAATTTAGAAAGGTGGGTCAAAAAGTGCTTGCGCTAACTGCCGGCTAGTTCAAGGAACCTAGTCTGCTGGTAAAACACTGTCGCACTACGGAAGAAAAATCAAACTCAAAACTCCCCGAAGGGTTTGTTAAAGATTCGTCATGTATTTCAGTATACATCGGCAGTATCAGTGAGATGCCAGTATATATGTAAAGTGTTTAGGTCACTGCAATCAAAAGCCAATTTAACTGATTTGTTCAGAATATCTCAACGATATCCACTATTACGTAAAGAATGTAAGTTACGTCCCAGTTTTTCTGGGTTATTTATTAGTTTTTGACATTTTTTAACAACATTTCCATAAAATCGAGGATGAGAAATGCCCTTTGTAATTAGCTCTTTGCGAGTCACGTCATATCTAGATATCAAATGTTCATATATTCTGTAAAACTTCTTAAAAGTATTTAATAACTTGAAATCTGTAACCTTGTTGTAAAAGTTTGGATTTGAGAGTAAGTTCACCAAAGGAGAAGTTTGAAAACCGTACAATTTTATAGCTTGGTTAGTTTACATTTGAAATCACCGGAACTGTCCCTATCACTTTGCATAAGAGTGTTAAGCATTAAGTCGAATTAGGAACACCATTTTCTCTAATTTCTAGCAAATTTTAACACCTCCAAATAGATTGGTTATCGAAATAATAAACAACATTGGTGTAACTTGATCTCAGTTGGCGATTGGTCAATTGTGTAAATGCCCCGTGTTAGTGTCTAAATAGTGCAACCGGATGTTGATGAAATTAACACCTTCATCATTGTCTACCGAAATGGTTTTTGCATTTTTATGACTAAGATAACTCAAATTTATTGATAATATGACATTTTTATAAAAAAATATTACACTTAACATCCATTTCAATGAATGGAGCAATGATACACATAGCAACGATGATAGCAGCAAAATGGGTTCATATTTGAGACTGGAGACTACAGAGATCGCTTTACTTCAAAAGAGTCATACAGATGTATCTGTATGTCTCTGCCTCAAATATCATTTTCCGGTTTATTACGATAATTTTTCACATATCTCTGTAAACTTCGAACTTTACAATGTGAAAGCTTAACTGTCTCGATGTGAGAAATATACGTAATAAACTGGAAACAATGTTAAGAGACTATATTTGATTAGCAAATGGACTATTGATACACATGTAACATTTTGTCAAAAGCACAGTTTGATCATAAGTTCGGATACATTGCAAAATTGACAAGATTGAACTCCCTGTTCAGCATTTATTAAACTTTTTTCACTAAGAGTAGTTTTAGTCGTTACACATGTAAGCAAAGCTACGCCACTCTTAACTTTCTGTATATTTCTGTAATTAGATATATTTAAATATTGTCTATCTGATTGGTTTGTTTCGAGAACCACCTCGAGTTTTCTTTGACCTTTGTATACACTTTGCTCAAAATATTGCATACCTACACTGAGAAAAGATATCTTGAGTTTTGACAAGTTAAAAGTTAACAATAACAGATTATGATTTGTTTTAAATTTCTAATATACACAGAAAGATTTTAACGAAACGCAAACGTTATAAGTTCAGAGTTTTCTAATACAACTAGTGATTTTTATTTAATTCGTAGAGATCTTCTGTCAATGCAGATTATATTTATTAGACAGTATAAACAGTTATTTATGTATACGGATCTGTTAATTTCTACGGTCAAGCAAGTGGCGAAAGTTTCATTTCAAGAGATGTACTTTTACACCGTAAGTCGACGTCCTGAAAGACTGCCTGCGATGATAGAAACACACTTTACACATTGTTGTTGATTGATTGACAGCAGACCACATAGAAGCTGTTTGTAGAATAATTGATTGACAGTAGTCTTAAGGAATATTTACATTTGATTGGTTGAAATTAAATGTAAAATCATCTAAGGGCAGTGCCAAGTATTAGTCGTTTTACATACTAAGTATGCAGTCTTTAGAAATATGCTGTCAATAAATTATCAACATAATGTTTCTTTCTCTGTGTTCAGTCTTTTAGAAGTCGGCTTGGAATCTCGCTGAAATGTAACTTTTGCCACTCGCTTGACCATTGCTATAAATTTTAAACTTTACAGGGATAATGTCTCTATATACACAGTTTTGATTAAGTTATTATAGTGCACTGTTTATCAAATCAACGTTCCGTCAAAAAATATTTTAAAACAACTTCAAGAAATTGCATTTCAGTAATTGTCAGAATTTACAACTACATTTGATTGCTTCCAGTACCTTGTACAAAATTACTCTGAAACTTAAAACTACGCTGATTGTAAAGTACTGTGTCGTTTTCCAAACTCCTTTTTAGCTCAACTGGCCAGAGGCCATGTGAGCTTTTGCCATCACTCAGCGTCCGTCGTCCGTCCATCGTCCGTCTGTCCGTCCGTTAACTTTTATTCAAAGATCTTCTTCTCTGGAACTGCTGTGCCAATACTAACCAAACTGTTTGTGATTTTGATGTCTGTAGACTAAACAACATGGTCGCTGTTACTAAAAATAGAACATAGGGGTAAATTGCCGTTTTTTGTAAATTACTCGAAAACCGTTTCAGATATAAAAAAATCTGACGGGTGTAAAAATGATCAGCATGATGAGGTCTACATGCCCTGCAATTTTGAAGAATATCCGATAACCCATCTTGGAGTTATTGCCCCTTTTCCATAGAATTTTCGTTTTTTGTTACTTTTAGTCTTATATATTGAAAATGGTAGAAGATAGAAGTGAAATTTAAATAACAAAAATGGTCAGCATAGTAAGATCAACATTTCCTGCAATTTTTAAGAAAATCTGATGACCCACATAGGAGTTATGGCCCCCTTTTCTTTGAATTTTTCACGATTTTTTTTAACATTTTTACTTTTATTTTAAAAACTGTTTGAGATGGAGGTTAAATGTGAATTACAAAAGCGTTGAGCTTTTCCAGGACTACAATTTCTACATATGTCCGGCAGATTAGCATCTCATCTAAGATGGCCGCCACTAGGGAACATAGTTTAACATAGGACCCTATTCGAAATGTATTCAAAGATCTTCTCCTCTGAAACCACTTAGCCAATGTGGACCAAATTTTGTCACAATAGTCCTCAGGTGGTCCCCTTTAAAGTTTGTGATTTTTTTGGTTGTACCTCATCCAAGATGACCGCCAGCGGGGAACATAGTTTAACATATGGACCATATGGGAAATACATTCAAAGGTCTTTTCTCCTGAACCCACTATAAGCCAGTAGGAACCAAACTTGGATACAATTGTTCTTGCCTGGTCCCCTTTAAAGTTTGTGATTTTTATGTTCGGACCTCATCCAAGATGCTCGTCAGCACAGGACATAGTTTAACATAGGACCCTAATTGAAATGTACTAGTATTCAAAAATCTTCTTCTCTGAAACTACTGAGCCAAATTGGAACCAAACTTGATCACAATAGTCTTTAGGTGGTCCCAAAGTTTGTGATTTTTATGTTCATACCTCATTGAAGGTGGCTGCCAGCAGAGAACATAGTTTAACATAGGGACCTTATGGGAAATGCATCAAAAGATTTTCTCCTCTGAAACTACCGAGCCAAATTCAACCAAACTTGGTCACAATAGTCCTTGGCTTGTTCCCTTCAAAGTTTGTGATCTCAACCAAGATGGCCGCCAGCTTGGAACATAGTTTGATATAGGGACCCTATGGGAAATACATTCAAATGTCTTCTCGTCTGAACCTACTGAGCAAGTTGGAACCAAGTTTGGTTACAATTGTCTTTGGGTGGTCCCTTTCAAAGTTTGTAATTTTTATGTTTGTAACTCATGCAAGATTGAAAATGTAACATCTGGTTAACTGATTTATAGTATGAATTGGTGGTCTCTTCGTGACAATGAATAAAACCAGTCACCAGGTGAGCGATACAGACTCATGTGAGCCTCTAGTTTCGTTATCTAGGTATGCAAACAACTAAAATTAAAAACAAATGTAAGAAATTTGCAATCAAGGTGTATGTATCGTTTATGTTTTTGTATTATTGTATGTTTTGCTTTGTTTAAAGATGTAAAGCATTGGTATTGAAAATTTTAGTTTAATATCTAGTTTTTAAAAATTTGCAATTAAGTTGGACAATTAAATCATAATCCCCGCGATATTTGACAGAATTTCACTGAGTTGCCAATCTCTTTGGTTTGCATTTGACAATTACCAATTTAAAGGGAAAAAAATTACAAAAAATATGATAATGGAAATTCATGAATATCTAATTACCAGGTACTCTCAATTGGTTCTGTGTTCAAATTAAGTGACCCTCAAGACCTTCAGTCTTTGATTTTCTTTAACTTTTTAATCAGTACGGGTAATTAATATTATCTGAAATTTAGTAACAAGCTGCTTTTTATTATTTTCTATATAACTATTTACTTTTCAAATCTGCCCTGATTATAAGCAGTTTAACGAGGAGTATTGGGGTATCCTTATGACTATATGGATGTTTGAGTTTTTTCACAAATATTTTTTAGAGCTGAGAATAAATACAACATTTTAGAAGAAAAATATGAAAGGTACAAGGCTGAAAGGCTAAGGTATCATTTTCTTTATTTTATTATATCTATTTTATCAATAAACTTTTAACAACACTTGAAAAATAGATAAAAAACAAGTGAAATTAACAAAGAAGGGATATGGAGTAAATGCAAATGAGACAAAATCTCTACAAATACATGGTAAAACCAAGCAATGGAACAACGCTTTTATTGTTGTTCTTCATCTTGAAGTCACCGTGGGCCTTCAACAAAGAGCATTACTCATACCTCATAGCAAGATGAAGACGGCCCTAGGCACCGGTTTGAGTTGAATTCATTGCTAATTGCTGAGCAACGCTACATCCATGTCTTTTTTCCTTTGATCCATGGATGCGGGATCGTCAACAAACATAAACTTAACTGGCAAATTTATATGAGAGCTTTTTCCAAAGGAGAAAACAATCAAATGATGCTCGATCGTATTGATATTTGGTATGTGCCTTCTTTGTGGCGAGAGCTTTCTTATTGTACCATACTTGTAGACCTTTTGACATTGACCCTGCATTAAAGGTAATTAAAAAAATATTTCCTCTAGAGGGTAGGCTTTAATTGGTAGAGTGATTATATTTGGTATGAAACTCCCTTATGATAAGAACTTTCGCAGACCTTTGACCTTGATCTTGCCTGAGGGCAATTTAAAAAATATAACTTTAACCTTGCCTCTAGAAGGTCGGCTTTTAGTGTTTGCGTGCTCATATTTGACGAGAGCTTTCTTGTGATACTATACTTGTAGATCTTTTGACCTTAACCTTGCATTTATGGCAATTAGATAAAAATAGCCTTGCCTTTAGAACCTAGGTTTTAAGTGGTATGAAGAAATCAAATGTACAGTAAGTTTGGTATTTAGTTATTTTTTACCATTGTGTCGATGCCTCTGCTGTTCGACTGTTAGTCCCCGTAGCCATTCATCAGCCAAGTAGTCAGTGTTTCGGCGCTGACATGAAAGCCGATTTTATTTGGAACTTTAACTATCTTATTTTTTTTAATAATTGAAGATTGAGGATTATACCCCTCATGCAAAGCCTTGTCCTTTCCTTATTTTGGCTTTCCATTTAAATTATATTGGAAATTTGTTCTCTGTCAGTTTTTTTAGCTCACCTGAACCAAAGGGTCAGTGTCAGCTATTGCCATCACTTGGCGTTCGTCGTCCGTCCGTCCGTCGTCAGTAAACTTTTTACATTTTCATCTTCTCCTCTGAAACCACTGAAGCAAATTCAACCAAACTTTACAGGAATGATGTATGGATGGTCCTTTACAAAAATTGCTCATTTCGTTTCGATCAGATAAAAAAATGACTGCCAGCACGGAACTTAGGTTTAACATAGGACCCTATGGGAAAAATCATATTTTCATCAGTTCCTTTGAAACTGCAGAACCAAATTCAACCAAACAATCAACAGGAGTGATGCAGAGGTCCTTTACAACGATTTCCCATTTTATTCTGATTCGACAAAACAACATGGCTGCCAGCACGGAACAAGTTTAACATTGACCCTATGGGAAATTCACATTTTCATCTTCTCCTCTGAAACCACTTAAGTAAATTCATTCTTAATTTACAGGAATGATGTATGGAAGGTCCCTCACAAAGATTGCTCACTTTGTTCCGATCCGATAAAAAACATGACGGCCAGCGCTGATCTTTAGTTTTGACATTGGACCCTATGGGAAAAACATCATTTTCAACATTGTCTTTGATATTATTGTAAACTGTAATGAATTGATGTATGGAAAGTCCTATACATAGATTTTGTTGGGATCCAACTGAAAAAAAAGGCTCCCAGTATGGAACTTGGTTTAAAATGGTACCCCTATATGAAAACATCTTTTTCGTTTATTGAAGCAAATTCAGTGAAACTAAGATTGCTTATTTTGTTTTTATCTAATAAAAACAAGACCGCCAGCACAGAACAATCCTACGGGATAAACATCATTTTCATTACCTGATGTAAGCATTTTGTCAGGTGAGCAATTCAGGCTCAGTGTATGAGCCTCTAGTTTAAATATTTTTGAGTTTCATGTCTTCCAAATGTTCAGATTGTATCTTCACTGAAGAGACATAAGTTGTCAAAATGGACATATACAGAAATTAGATTTATAGATAGTTTGGTATTTAGTTATTTATTAACTGCCTTGATTAGTACTACTCTAATCGTTGAAAATTAAGTGGTTGTGACCGACATTTTTCGCTTAAGTGACTGGTAAAGTTTTGCGTGTATGAATATATCTGAAGCATGCGATTAACTGTAACATTCATCTACAGGAGCTCTACCAATTTTACTGACAGTCCATGACCAGCATTTTAGGTCTGTATGACTTTTGTCAAATTTTGTGTGTGAGTCTATTTCTCGACAACTAGACATTATAAGACAATGATGTTTCTTTAAATTGATTGTCTTGAAGAGTACTACCAATTAATTGACAACTGAGGGTCTTTGACCTACATTTGGCGCTTCAGTCACTTTGGTTAACTTTGCATTGAAGTCAACTTCTCAACAAATACAAATTATAAGACAATAATGTTTCATCACCTTTGTCAGCGCTACCGTAGTCATGGACAATTATATGGCTTTGACATATATTCGATGCTTAAGTGACTTTATTTTTTCAAATCAATTTCTCGTCAAATACATTCCATATCAAATCAAATTAATCATCTTAATGAGAGCATCCAAATTCATGACATTTTAGTGACTTTGACTTATTTTTTTCGCTTGAATAATATTGTTTAATTTTTGGGTTAAGGTCTAATTCTGAACAACTACACATTGCATTACAATGATGATTAATCAAATTAATCCCTATGACTACATAATTCAAATATTGTTTTATAATCTGAAGTATATTTTATGCTTCTGCGACTTTAGTTTAGATATTTTTTTAAGGTCCATTTGTCAACAAATATTTATAGATAAATCATCTGTAAATCCATCACAAACTAGTGACAAGGAACTAGTTTTAGGCCCAAATGATATGGTTATTTGTTGCAATTATTATTTGTGGTGGGGCATCCATGTTTTATAGACACATTTTCGTGTTACTGGACTTTTTTGTGAACCACCTTTTTTAATCAGATTTTAAATGTGTTTTCATACTTACTGCTTTGGTGGGTCAGCCCGCCATAGGGGTAACCACTATGTGGCAAAATCTCCTTCTAGACCACCGAGTGAATTTTTTAAAAAAGTTTCACAGATTGATAATGTGCACCATTTTATTTTATTTCTTAAAGTGGAGGGGATGTATATTATGTTTTTTGTTCAGTGTAGTTTGTATAGTTTATGTATTGCTAAAAATCATTTATATACTGAACATCCAATAGAAACGCACCACCAACGTGTATTTCTTTGTATCTTAGAATTTAAACGCAAACATTTCTTCCAAAACGTATTAAAACATGTTAAAATTTGTACACCTTGTTTTTGTAATCATGTTAACAAAATTCTGAAAAAAAAAATTAAGAATTTTGGTTTCTCATTTTAAATTTCTAAAAAAAACTTTTTCATAAAAAAATGCAAAAATGATTTTGAATAACGAAAATTCAACCCTTGGTGTTCCTAACTATAAGACATGGACAAAAATAACTGCTTTTGTAGCTCTGGACTATAGACTTTACAATAAGGCCATTTTACGGAGAGATATTCTTGGACTTTTATAATCGTACTTTATCCATATTTATTTTTGCTGCTGCTTCACAATGAAATTTGCTTCAACAAAAATTGGCTTCTTTGTTCGAAACCTTTAAAATTTAATAAAAAAAAAAACACAGACTGAAACATGTGGTGCGTTTCTTCTGATGTTCAGTATATATATGCGAAGAAGTACTTCCCGCTTTGTGGCTCTTTTTTTTAGCTCACCTGGCTGTGCCAGGGTGAGCTTTTGCTATCACTTGGCGTCCGTCGTCCGTTCATCCGTCCGTTGTCCGTCGTAAACTTTTCATTCAAAGATCTTCTCTTCTGAAACCACTGGGCAAATTTAAACCAAATTTGGTCATAGTAGTCTTTGGGTGGTCCCCTTTAAGGATTGTATCCGGCAGGTCCGTACCTCATCCAAGATGGCCGCCAGAGGGAGCATAGTTTTAACATTGGACCCTATGGGAAAACAAATTCAAAGACCTTCTTCTCGGAAACGACTAGTCCAGTGAGAACTAAACTTAGTCACAATGGTCCATAGATGGTCCCTTCCAAAAAGGTATCCGGCAGGTCCGTACCTCATCCAAAATGGCCGCCAGCGGGAAACATAGTTATAACATTGGACCCTATGGAAAACACATGAAAAGATCTTCTCCGAAACTACTAGTCCAATATTAACCAAACTTAGTCACAATGGTCCTAAGATGGTCCCTTCCCAAAAAAGGTATCCGACAGGTCCGTACCTCATCCAAGATGGCCGCCAGCGGGAATATAGTTTAAATTGGACACTATGGAAAATAAATTTAATAAAAAATCTCAGAAACTACTAGTCAAGTGGTCCCTTCCCAAAAAGGTATCCAACAGGTCCGTACCGTACCTCATCCAAGATGGCTGCCAGCGGGGGTCATAGTTTTAAAATTGGACCCTGTGGGAAAACACATTCAAAGATCTTCTCAGAAACTACTAGTCCAATTATAACCAAACTTAGTCACAATGGTCCTTAGATGATTTCTTTCAAAAAAGGTATCCGGCAGGTCCCTCATCCAAGATAGCCACCGACGGGAATATAGTTTAAATTGGACACTATGGAAAATAAATTAAAAAAAATCTGCTCAGAAATTACTAGTCAAGTGCAATTATAGAGCCAATCTTTGTCACAATTGTGGTTAGATGGTCCTAATATATGTTATCTAAATATTAGGGGAACCCCTGTCCAATGTTTTTTGAACGGGGGTCTGATATGGGTTTATAATGGATAATCGAGCTTTCTGTTGCCATTGACACCAAACAAGAAAACTGAAATTTTGGAAAAAATACATTCTGCTGAACTTTAAATTCCTATCCATGGTTGCTTCTAGAAGTGAACATAGCTTAAACTCTGGACGTTATTGGAAATATCATTCATCGCTCTATGTCAGCCATGACCCAAGTGAGCGATACAGGCTGTTGAGAGCCTCTTGTTTTTTTTTGCAGACTTTTGAACTTTGTTATTTGTTCTCCGAAATGAGTAGAATATTTTATCCAATTTGCTTGATATAATCTGGCCATTCGAGTGATTTACTCTGGTTACTCCAAATAATGTCACTGTTTTATGAATTGAAATGCAACATCATTTTTGTTCATGTGAATCAATGAGTTTCGTCAAAGTCAGTTGTTTGTCATGCTCTGTTTGGCTTCATGAAACAGCATTTTAACTATTTAGTAGATAAAAGCTGTCGACATTGGTCTATTTCTAACCATTTTAAGCTTTGCAACACTTATTCTATTTTTAAAACAACAATGTGATAGGTAAACTTAATTTTTTCTAGTGACATTGATGAGAATGACAAAATACGAGCTGGAAGATACAGAGCTGAAAGGAATTTGGCGCAGCTAGATAATCAAGAGCTTAAGAAACAGATAAACAAGTATGTGTTTTTGTGAAATGCAAGATATTAAGGATGGTCACTTCTCAAGTTTATTATATCAAGGATTTAAAATTAATATTTTTATTTATTAGAAAATGGATCATACATCATTTTAAGCAAAAAATATTAATAGGTCAGTGTGGTCGTTTTTTAGATTTAAACGCCGAATATTTTGGCGGGAACCCGTACTTCTCTAGACTTTTCACTCACTTTGCATTAAGGCAATCAACCTTTGAAATCCAATGAAGAAATATCAAGAGTTTCATCAAATTTTGTCTGAAGTCTAATGAAGATGTATACTATCATATTTTGGAAAGAAAAGTGGGGGTCAGTGTGCAAAATTTTCTAATGCATCATGATGAAAAAAATAATAGAATTCCGAAAGTCAGAGACAGTTTCAAAAACTTGAGTAGTGACCATCCTTAAATGGGCATTTGAATATGTTTAAAGATATCTTCATGCTTGGATAAGAAATGATTTATGCAAATGATGATATAGTCTTTTTTAAGGTAGTAATATGTATTTTACATTCTTTTCATTTTTCGATAGATGCAGCATTTCCTTTTATGCAGGTTTATACACAATTCGAGTATTTTTTGGATTTTTTTTGTCTCGCCTGCAACGAAAAGTCGCGAAAACGAGACTTGAGGATAGCGTTTCATGCGCTGGCCGGGTCAACAATTGAAAAATTGCAAGGGACGGGCGAGACATATCCTGGTCCACAGTTTATTTTACCATCCCCTTTCCTTATTAGGTAACCTTACGCAAATGGTCAGTGTGCTCCATTGCCATCACTTGGCGTCTGTCATTTGTTGTCTTTTAGTTTGTCACATTTTCGTCTTTTTGTGTAAAACCACCGAAGCAAATTGAACCAAATTTACAGGAATGATGTATTTAAAGTCCTTTAAAAAGATTGTTCATTTTGTTCCGATTTAATGAAAAAATTGTCTGTCAACGGACATAAAATTTTTACATGGAAAATCACATTTTATCTTCTCTGAATTCACTGAAGCTAAATGAACCAAAGTTCACAAGAATTATGGAAGAAAGGTCCTTTACAAAGATTGCTCGTTTTTGTACACGGATTCGATAATAAGCAAAGCCGAAACCGCGGAACATAGTTGAACATTAGAACCTATATGAAAATGACATTTCCAATCCTCAAATTCAACCATAATTGACAGGAATGATACATGGAAGGTCGTTACAAAAAGTTTTGTTGTGATCTATAAAAACATTATTGCCAGCCCTGTTAAACATTGGACCCTATGGGGAAAATCATCATTTTCGCCACCGTCTTCCAAAGTATTTAAGTAAATTTAACTAAACTGAATTGGAATGATGTATTGGAATTTTTTTTAAAAGGATTTATCTTTTCAAATTCATTCGACGAAAAACATGGCCTTTTGTAACGAATATTGTTTCACATTGAACCATTATTTGAAAATCATATTTTTATCATCTACACTAAAACTACTTAAGCAAAATTACCGAACGAAATTGTCAAAATGCGAAATCCAAAGCCAAAATTAGAGCAAAACTACCGGACATATTTACCCTAACTTGTTACAAGCATTGAAGATCAATAGTTGGACAACCTATTTCATTACATAACAAACTTCCCTTTCAATTGCGATAGTGCTGGGTAGCAACTTCTTCGCAACTGCTTTTGAAAGTTTATAGATAATGAAAAGAAATGTTTATTTGAGTGGTAAGTGAAAAATGAATCTTGAATTACAATTTAAACCGATGATGCTCCACACAAGACTGATATCTATTGAAGAATTTTTTAATGATCGAAAGAGACAGATTTAAAAAAAAAGGAAAAATGAAGGGATATGGGGTAAATGAACATGAGACAAAGTCTCTACAAAAACATGGTTAGACAAAACAAAGGAACAAAGCTTTTATTGTTGTTTGTTATCTTGAAGTACAGTCTGTGCCTTTAGCCACTAGCCCTACGCCCGAGACTAGTAAAATCAGTCTCGGGCTAGTAAAAATTTGAAGTCACTAGCCCACCGGGCTAGTTAAAATTGTACCTTAATAACAAAGAATCTTCTATAAGGGCTAGTGAAATTGAGTTCGGGCTAGTACAACACAGGACCTTACTAGCCCCTCCGGGCTAGTGAATGAAAAAGTTTTTGGCACAGACTGGAAGTAACCATGAGGCCTTCAACAATGCGCTTTGCTCATACCTCATGGTAAGTTAAAGAATCGTCCGATTTATTTAAAACCTTGCTTAATATGGCGATCACGAAAGGAAAGCCTGATAGAATTGACATTTTATGACTGATGGAAGTTGCTTTACCACGATTGCTTATGTGCTAGAAAAATATACAAATAAATGTAAAACCGAACATTGAATAAATGACATAAATGACGGAACTTAAGGTGTCGATTTTTTTTTTAGTAACTTCTAGTTTCGCTGTTGTAACCAGAGTTGTTAACCCTCCCGGTCTTACCGTGAGGCTATCGGTTTCGGCAGCCGGTCTCACGTCTACCGATATGCCTCTGAAAGCTCCCAATATTAAAATTTTCTCTCAAAAATATTTTTCCGTTACACCGGAAGTAAATATTGGCTGTTCCAATCACACCCTGCGAAGTAAACAAAGGCTGTTCCATTCACATGCCGCCTAACGAGATTACGCGAGAACACGAATCAGCTGTGTATTAACGACAAAATGGCGTTTCCTCCGCGAAAAGGGTAGATACAATTCAAAATTCCAAAATAAATGGATAAAAGAGATGGACTTTTTGAGCAAGAGTGATAAATATATACACACAGTGTTTCTATTGTGTGGCATAACCTTTGCCTTAGTGCACGGAGGATGAAATGACGTTGTTCGCCATAGAGAAACGTAGTGCTCGACTTCGGACTCAAAATGCTGAAATTCTGTTTACGGTACATTATTCACAGTAACTTCGGTGTTTTGTTATTTGTAGCTGAGCACAACCTACCATTCTCAGTAGCTTGCACTGATGAGACATAAGTTGTCGAGATAGTAAATTTACAGTGACTTCGTTATCGAGTTATTTAATCATATGCAAAAATAATGAAACTTAAGAACTAGATGACTTCACAGAGGAAGTGACAAAATTGGAAATATCAACATTAATTAAGCCACCGAGTGTTACACTTGTACTCGGGCTTGTACTTTGGAATACTTACATGTACGTATACCAACAAAGAGGAGCAAGACAATGAAATGTAAATAAATAGAGTTTTAAATAAATTGCCAACATCCCATATAAAAACTGAAAAAACAACCTAAACCGGGAAGGAAAATTTCGGATTTTAATTCTTGAAAAAATTAAATGTCAAGATGTCAGCAAAACAGTTATAATTACAGAACTTCTAGAATACCCAGGAACCTGCCTTAACAGCATTCCATGCTTTGATTAAATTTTAGTATGATGTTTCTTGGCACATGCTTAAGCCTGGGTCATAATTTTATGTTCTTGGCCCCACCCGTTTCAGAAGCAGGGACCAAAAGGGGTTAAATGGGTGTTTTCAAATATTTGACTGTAAAATCTTTATTATTTGTCGGATTTAGATGGGGTTTCTTTCAGTAAACTCCTTTGTAAATTTCCAATCTGGGGTATGCAATGGATTTCACGTGGCATGTACCTTTCACGAGATAAATGTACCCAACAGGGACAAATTAAAAAAATTTCAATTTTTAGCTCACCTGGCCTAAAAGGCCAAGTGAGCTTTTGCCATCACTTTGCGTCTGTCGTCCGTCCATTGTCTGTCGTCCGTCGTCGGTCCGTCAACAATTTCAAAAATCTTCTCCTCTGAAACTGCTGGGTGAATTGTAACCAAACTTGGCCTGAATCATCACCAGGGTATGCAGTTTCAAAATTGTGTTCGATTAGTCCGAGGGTCAAGCAACATGGCTGCTGTTACTAAAAATAGAACATAGGGGTAAATTGCTGTATTTTGCAAATAACTCGAAAACCGTTACAGATATCAAAAATCTGACATGGGGGGTAAAAATGATCAGCATGGCAAGATCTACCCGCCCTGAAATTTTGAAGAAAATCTGAAAATTGTCTTAGAGTTATATTGCTCTTTTTCCGTAAAATTTCAAAATTTTAATTTATTTTATTTTTTATTTGAAAAACCATAACAGATAGAGGTCAACTTTAAATTGCAAAAATGTTCAGCATATCAAGATCTACCCACCCTGAAATTTTGAAGAAAATCCATAAACCCTTGTAGGAGTTATTATTTTTTCACCGAATTTTTAAAATTTTCGTATATTTCATCTTTTATTACCAAAACTATAGAAGATGAAGGTTAAGTGTAAATTGATGAAATGTTTGCCATGCTGTGGCGACTTCAAAACTGATGTTGAAAATTGTTCCTTGACCGCTATTTTCAAAATGGCCGCCAAAAAAAGGCGGGAAAATTCAACATTGTCCGATTTCAATGAAATTTGGTTTCCAAAT
>MJUU01025585.1:6823-18088 GCA_002080025.1 Modiolus philippinarum
GCGTTCACACGTAATGCATTATCTGATACGTTTCCGATAAAATGTTTTAGTTTAATACGTTTTAGAAATCGATTACGTTCACACCGCTGTTCTAAAACGTTTTACGAAACGTTTCGAAAACACATTACGTTCACACGATTCTTTCGCATCTGAAACATTTTAGGTTTCGCTAACTTAAGTCATATATATAAAATTCATAAAACAGGTCGTTGTTGATCAGGCATTGTTTTATTTTCATAGCTACTTAGTGTGAAAACCGTTTTGAACCTCGAAGTCCCGTATTTTTGCCTTGAGTTATGATGTCACATTTTACGCTGCTACTCATTTACCTCCAAATCGTCTCGCGAACTGAATTGAAATTAGTTCTTTCAAGATTTTATTTGTACCGATGACAAAGCTTCTGTGAAATCCTTAGAGAAAACGAATTTCGTCAGCAGAAAAATAGAAGAATATGGACTAAGACCACAAGTCCGACTTACCAGATATGCCATTTATTCTTTATGTATGCACAATATTGAGTCAAATCTTTTGCAACTCTTACTGCATTTCAAAGACATTTTATACAATTAGACGGATTTTAATGTCTCAGGTTACCCATCGAAAGTTTGTGAAGTCGAATCTCGTCACCGTTACAAATCTTGAGCAAGATACTTTTACTTCGATTTTCCCATTCACTTAGTTGTCGAGGGCCCGGATTGACATTTAGACTAAAAGTGGTTAGCGCTTGAACGCAGATTCAGATGTATACTCCACAAGGAAATTAGAACAAGTATTTTTTTGACATTCTTAATGTGTGGATTGTGTGAATAGATTTAGATCCGTGGTTTCATTGCAACGCATTTTCCTTATTGCCTACAGTGAAAATAAGTTGGCACAATTCGCTCTTTCAAATTTACAATAGAAGTGTTCTGAATCGTTTGTCACAATAAACACACTGATGCCTGAAAATCCCAGAGCATTCACAACCAATAAATTAAACACAAGTACTTTTCAGTTTTAGAGCTAATGTGGGCAATCAACGTAACGTTTTTGTTTGTTTGTTTGTTTTTTTTTTGTTTTGTTTAATTTTTTTTTATTTCGTGGTCTGTTTAAAAATGTTATTTTTATTTGGTATATATTTTAGTTGTCTAGCCCGATGCAATTCATAGATATCTCACACAAATAATAAAAAAATATGTCATTCCAATGCGTATTAGAATTATTTGCGTTCACATGGTCTTTTAATACGTTTCGAAAACGTTTCAAAGTAAAACGTTTCAGAAAACGTATACCTGATGTGTTTTCGATAATACGTTTCAGCTGAAACGTTTTGGAAATGCATTAAAAATGTTATGACGTGTGAACGCAGAATGTGTTTTCGAAACGTTTCGAAAACGTTTTCGATGCGTATTAAATGTCCGTGTGAACCCGGCATAATATTGTGTTTACACAATATTTTTTTCACACATTTTTATGCAATATATGTTAAATTATTGGACGGAATATCAAAATGTCGTCAATTCATAACACTTCTTGTACTTTGGTTTTCAGACATATCATGAAAATACATTCGTAACTTCTCGTCCATTACCAAGGTACTGTAGGTGTAGGAAGATGACTGAGTAGTTACGAACTATGCACCAAACGGCCCGAGAACACAATTATTTTCCCCTTGTCTTTGTAAAAATAAACAAAAGTAAAGGCCAATTAAAAAAATTGTACCTGCTCTATCCTCATGAGATTTGGCATACTTACAGTACAGCCTAAGTGTGAAAAAATATACAAAAACAAGGAACTTTTCCCATTTCAGTTTCTTTTAAATTTCCCAGAACTGAGGGAACCCTCATTGGTAAAGATGGAGGGCTTCCGAATGTAGCAATTTTCACCTTTTTGCACTTAACCTAATCACTCCTTGTGCATTGATTTAGAATTAAATTCCTAATTTTAAATGTTGTTTAATGTCTCTTCTTTCATTTAAACCCATAAAAAATACTAAATATGTAGAATAAAGCAAAGAAAAATGAATTAAGAGAAATACACTATTTTTGTAGGACCTATATTCGTACACAACGACTATCAAAGGGACCTAATTGTGTTCTCTTATCGATTAGACCTCTGTAAATGTCGTTTCAGTAATAACAAGAGTTGTCAGAAGACAACATAGCTCGCCGGGGATTCCAGTAACCTCAATGCACAATAAATTCGAAAAAAAGCTTTCTTCACAAGAAAGTCACATATGAAATATAAACACCCTATCACAAAACAACTTAATTCTAGAAGCAAAATTGAAGTTTTTAAAAAATTGCCCTCAGGGCAAGGTCAAGGTCAAAATGTCTATAAATATGGTACCATTAGAAAGCTCTCATCAAAAGAACGTCACATAACAAATATGAACACCCTACCACTAAACATCTTAATTCTAGAAGCAAAGTTAAAGTTTTTAAAAAAATTGCCCTCAGGGCAAGGTCAAGGTCAACATGTCAAAAAGTATGGTACCAGAAGAAAGCTGTCATCATAAGGAAGTTACATACCAAATATGAACACCCTACCACTAAAAGCCTACCTTCTAGAGGCAAGGTTAAAGTTTTTCAAAAATTGCCCTCAGGGCAAGGTCAAGGTCAAAATGTCTACAAATATGGTACCACTCGAAAGCACTCATCATAAGGAAGTTACATACCAAATATAAACACCCTACCACTAAAAGCCTACCTTCTAGAGGCAAGGTTACAGTTTTACAAAAATTGCCCTCAGGGAAAGGTCAAGGTCAAAATGTCTACAAATAAGGTATCACTAGAAAGCTCTCATCATAAGCAAGTCATATACCAAATATGAACACCCTACCACTAAAAGCTTACTTTCTAGAGGCAAGGTTAAAGTTTTTCAAAAATTGCTCTCGGGGAAAGGTCAAGGACAAAATGTCTACACATATGGTACCACTAGAAAGCTCTCATCATAAGGAAGTCACATACCAAATATGAACACTCTACTACTAAACATTTGCTAAAAGCCTACCTTCTAGAGGCAAGGTTAAAGTTTTTCAAAAATTGCCCTCAGGGAAAGGTCAAGGTCAAAATGTCTACAAATATGGTACCGCTAGAAAGCTCTCATCATAAGCAAGTCACATACCAAATATGAACACCCTACCACTAAAAGCCTGCCTTCTAGAGGCAAGGTTAAAGTTTTTTATATATTGCCCTAGGGGCAAGGTCAAGGTCAAAATGTCTACAAATATGGTGCCAAAAGAAAGCTCTCATTGCAAGGAAGCTACACACTAAATATCTACATCCCAACTCTTAAGGTCTCCATTTCACAGCAAGGTTAAAGTTTTTGCTGACGACGCCTACGCCGGGGGTATCACAATAGCTCTCCAGACATTCGTCCCGGCGAGCTAAAAATCATTCTGCATAATTTCCACCATATTTCTAATCAATATTATCATTCTACAAAGTTTAGCTCTGATCCGTCCAATAACGAGCTGAAAATCTGGACTCAAAATTAACCACCCATAGACATATAAACCAAAAATTTATCTCTTTAACATGTTTAAATATTTCAAATCTGAGGACTAATATTGGTACACAACACACAACGACTATCAAAGGGACCTAATTGTGTTCTCGTATCAAATGGGTTGGGAGTCACCGTGATGTTAACCAATCGTAATTACGTTTAGAGCGAGAGAACCCGGCACTGCATTCTTTAGAAATAAACGTTATCACACGTTTACCCAACTGTTTCAAAATTGTCTAGTCACCAACTGGGCGAGCAAGACTAGGAAAAACGTTCGCCCAGCCGGAAATCTAGGGGCCACGGGCAACTGGGCGACCGCTAATTTCTTTCCCTGTTAGAGGCTAGTTAGCCTTCTTACTCCTTTTTATGAATGAATTGCGCCGGTTGACCTGGGGCTGGGGTCAATCGGCACAAATTGCGTCACTGAACATTGTGACGTTGGAAAATCTATATTGTGACGTCAAAATTTTCCGGGAAAATTCACGTAGTGGAAAGTCGTCTATTGATCTCGACACTAAGAGGAGGTCCATGTGCAAGATTCTTCAAGCCATTAAACTGGAAAAAACCAGATGAGTTTCGAAATCTGACACAAATGCAAAATGTGACGAGTGAGCCACCTTAATTTAAGTGTTTCGTGGTCAAATGTCACAAATTATACAAGTGTGGACACAATATGCAAGAGACGTCCATGACGTAGCTGCGGAACCGTAGCTCTATAGGTCCTTTTATTTTTTTCTGATTTGGCGTACCATTTATGGTCCGCAACTATCAAAAAATTAGCACAAGGACCATAAGAGCTACGGTCCCGCAGCTATCCATGACGTCTCTGGGTCTGATTCCGACATATGTTGTAATCTACACACTGTAATGGAGTCAGTTCCATTTTTCATAACTGGTTTTTGGTCGCTGTCAAAACCACTGTCTTCCATACTATCCATTCCAGTTTTTTGCCATTGATTTTACACCGAAAGTAAAAGAGAATACTAAGATAAACCATAGATTGTTGACATTTCGAATATCTCGGGTTCACAAACCGGAAATCTCACACAAGACGGGAATCTCGATTGCTTTTACGCAAGCGCGTATGCCTTAGCAACAGTCAACGCCATTGCTGAGAGGATTCACGTTTGTTTCGTGCAAATATCAACAAACTGTTCTACCAAAATGCCACCAAAGCTTCCAGGAAAGGGACAAAAGGTTTGAGCGTTGCATTCTACAGTTTATATTTTGAGCATCTTTGAGAAATTACCTATTTAAGTACCGAAAACGCTGGTAATCAAATCAGAAAATCAAAATGTCAAGAAAACCTTCAATAGGCTTACCATGACCATGTATACACAGTCTTCGCTGAAAATAACAGTCATATTGAAGCAACAAAATTACAAATATGCACTTAGTTTAATGCTCACCATTTTGATAAAACACTAGGAACTATAGAATAGATAAGTTCTATACAACGATTGCGCATTTGCGGGATCGCGCATTATTTTAGCCAAACAAGGAGTAATCTGGTACAAAACTGGTTCCAAGACGCTGATAGACGAAGATAGTAATTTCTTCATTTCCATTCAAGTTTCGTTTTTTGTGGGTTGGAAATGTTCCTCGTGGATTTCTTTTGTCAGTTGAAAACGATTTTTTACCTATATGTTGAATAACAACGTAAGATTCATTGGTAGAAAATATCTGTCCCTTGCTCAAACGTTGGATTACGTCATTTTTCCTCCGGTTGACCCCAGATGACCTCGTCTAAATGAAGAGTCAAATCCGGAATGGAAAAGATGTGCAATCCATGTATAGTCCCTGTACTAGACATCATGATAGCTGTTTAGTCTATATAGATGCAGAAATGAGAAATTCCTAGCATGCCTGATTAATTCAAATTCAAATTCTTTATTGGCCTCATCACAGGGCCCTTTCGGGCATATCAAAATCATATATACTTTCAAACACGGACACAATTCATCCACTGATTTATGCATACACACTCAGTGACTCACCTTTCTCGCGAATTAATCCATAAAAAATGTTAGATTTCCCATTAGGTTTGTTAGATTCAGTTGCCAATTCCTGCAGTTTTATTTATTATAGTTGAACATCAGCTACGTAGATCAGTGAATCACAATTAAAAAACAAATGAATATGAATGCCACAGTATAATGGAACCCACAATACAATATAATAAGAAGCCACTAGTCTATAAACATTTTCTGGGACTGACACTTTGGATTCTATTTTTACCACAGTATGAAGCCGTTTTTCAACATGACTGCATGGAACAACTTGATTTTAACAAATTGGTTAAAAAGCAGTTCACTATATTACAATTTGTTGGCTTTGACAAAGTTAACATTACAAACCAGTGGAAATGTCTTTAGTGCTTCAGCATTACTGTTGAGTTGGAAATTTAAAAAAGTAGTCTTCAAATTCCAAATAATGGTCTACAATAGGGATTTCTGCCTTTTGAACAAATTGCTAAACATATGGATGATATGAAATATTCTACAAGAACTTATAGACATGACAGTTAATATATATGTAAGTTAAAAATAAAAAATTGCAAAAAATATATGTAAGCTATATCATTAAACTGTACTCAGAGTTAATATAATACTACATGTGTACGTCATTTACAATGTACAAAAGTTATAATCAAATCAAATATTTTATTATGCCAATCATGGACCCACAGGGGGCAATGACACAAACACACATGATTAAAACAAACAAACATACTAGCTTGAGCAAAGTCAAACAGATTGACAGTTATAAGACTATTTGTTGAGTTTATTTATTTATATTTATTTATATTTACACTGACACTGTTTTAACAGATTTATATTAATATGCATGAGTAAATAGACAACATCAAAAATTGGCACAAACTCTGATTACAGTTATGCAAATTATACTTAAAGCCGAACTTCCAGATGTTTGATCTGAACACTGATGGCTCTGATCATATATGTAGCTTGACTTCACAATGTTTAATCAGAGCTTTGAAATCTTTCAATCTGCAACATATATTTTGGTACAGATGTGCGGACCGTAAAATTTAAATAAACCCTATTCATATATTTTGCCAAGGTGCAAAGGGAGAATAGACCCTTTCATATATATTTTCTGAAATTTTGCAACCTATTCATATATTTTTGTAAAGTGTAAAGATCATATGGATAATGTCATTTTGCTTACCTGAAGATTAATTTTGCGGTTATATATTGGATGTTGAAATTTCCAACCTTATGATATGTCCCAAGTGCAAATTCAGACCGATATATTTTCTTCTGATATTTCTTAGCCTTATCATATATTTCATACCTGAAAAAACAATCCTTTTGGGCCGCACATCCGTACCTACCTTTATATAGGAAGTTACTCCCCTGTGGCTTATTTGGCTTTTCATAAAACAATATTACACTAAATAAGTACACAGATTTAGAAATAAAATAAAATTCCAGTAATATTATTGTAACCTTAGAACAATTAATGATGTTGTTTATATAGTACATTTGTAATAGTTAATTGATAAATTTATATGCTATATAACCTCAGATCTGCCAGCCTTATGCAACAGATATGTCCACATTGTAGCGATGCCTTCAATCTGTAACCATTAGATACTCAGTCTGTATACTATAACAGCTCACAATTATACTCCATCACAATCCCTCTTTGTAGTCAGTCTGTATACTTAATCTATAACAACTCACAAATATACTCCATTACAATCCCTCTCTAATTGCATGATGCTTGAAATCTACACTGCTTCACTATATAACACCAGTTTGACATTAATCATCATTCACTGGTTTTGTGAGAATTAATATATAATCATTAATTTACAGTTTATAGAATTTGCAATTGAGGATCAATAATCGTGAAACCTTGAGTTGAGTAAATTCTCATCTTCCAAGTCATTTCACCAAATGTTTACTATCCTGATTTTGAAATAGAAAATTTTCAGTCTTCAACTCATGAACTTGAAAATTGGGAGCTTAACATTCAAAAATGATGTAACAACACAGCATGGTATTCTTTGAAAAAAATTAATTGTTACATGCAAGGTCAGGATCAGACCTGGGACCTTGACTGTCCTCTAGATTATTGTAAAGCCAGGTTTGCTACCTAATGGACCTCTTGATTATGTCTAACCACTTGCTACCTCACAAGTTAACAAAGTATTCCTGTAGTGTATTCTGTTTACTGACTATATCAAACTAAATAACAGAATTAGGTTTACATGTCACACTCTTGGACCTGATGAGTTACAACTTACAAGAAATAATTATGTATGTATTTCGAGCTCACCTGACCCCAAGGGTCAGTGTGAGCTATTAACATCACTTGNGGTTTGAATTGTTTGCTGCCTTTTGCGGGTACTATTTTCAAACTTTTCATATTTATTTCCTTTAATCTCAAGGTTGTTAATGTTTCATCTGCAGAGAGATGTTTTATTCCCCTGCAATGAGGGATTTTTTTTTTCTGTTAACATTTATATGCCTTGCTGTTGTGTATTGAATTATTTAATTTATTCCTTCTTGATGGCTTTCACTTATGGTGGTTCTTAGTTATCAGAGTTTTTCATGATATTCAGATATCATTCTCCGGAAGAGAGATATTATGTGAAATGTTGGTAACAGTACTTCAGTTTTGTCAGGTTGCAAATAAATAGCTAAACTTTCATTATATCAATAAAAGTATTAAACAAAATTTTAATTTGCAATTTTTTAAATATAGTTTTGTAAACTCCATTATAATTACATTAAATGAGTTCAATTTTTCATTTTATAAGAATTGATGTATAGTTTTTAGTAAAAGTAACACCCATAAGCCTCTTTAATTTCGTTTTCAGAACACAGAAAAGGGGAAGTAACTCAACTCCATAATTGCGTTTGTTTTCGTGCACATTTATCATGTTTATATGAAAATAAGAGGCGATATTAAACGAAAAAAATGAGGAGTATAAAAATATAAGTGTATAATTATACTCTTTCAATTCCTTTGATTGGGCTTGTATCTGTCACAAGTCATTTTGGCACGTGCTCAGGTAAACACTTCAAAAGGTAAACACATCGATCGATAGGTAAAAATTATGTAATAAGCAGATGACCGGAAACAATCAATGGACTTCAATTGTTGCCAGAGGCTATGAATTTACATTAAATTATTACTCATCATTGTTTAAAACAACAACTGTAAAGAATGAAGAATACAGGAAGGTTGATTTGAAAAACGTTGTCGCCAAAAAAATCGCCAGGAACGATTTTTTATCGCCAGAATGAAAATAAAATCGCAAATTGCGACATTGGCGAAGCCCAGCGCCATCCCTGCTTGACTGTCCTCTAGATTATTGTAAAGCCAGGTTTGCTACCCAATGGACCTCTTGATTATGTCTAACCACTTGCTACCTCACGAGTTAACAAAGTATTCCTGTAGTGTATTCTGTTTACTGACTATATCAAACTAAATAACAGAATTAGGTTTACATGTCACACTCTTGGACCTGATGAGTTACAACTTACAAGAAATAATTATGTATGTATTTCGAGCTCACCTGACCCCAAGGGTCAGTGTGAGCTATTAACATCACTTGACGTCCGTTGTCAAACGTCCGGTCCNAAAAAAAAAATTGATTTATTTAATTATGGATAGCAAAGTAGATTACAAGCACAGCCAAAGAGGTGTCTTGACGTCGTAAATCCTGGTATAATTTTTTTGCCTCGATGTCTCTGAAATAGAAAATTAGACATATATTAGTCGCACCTGAATATAACCCGCACCAAAATTTCCAAAAGAAAAAACCCGCGTGTTATATTACGAATTTCACGGTATGTAGAATTTCTATACAGTTTGAAATCTACATTAAAATTGTGCATTCAGTGCAACAAATAAAATACAGTTATTATACATTGGCTTTATCCAGCTCAAAGAAAGTTCTAAAATAACATAGGTAATAAAAAAATTCCTCTGTTTAGTAATGAGAAGGCATATCACATGCAGCTAGTTGCTAAACCTGTACAGAAAATGCTAATTAAAGCTCATAAGTTGCACATATGAAACTAACAACTTTCACATTAGAAATGTATGCAAATTAGTTTGTTCATATGTGCAGAGAATTCCTAACATAAAATGCTCATATGAGCAATTATTTTCATATGTGCAATTTGATTTTATTATGTTAGTAATTATTCACATTAGAAATTTATCCAAAGAATTTTTAACAATCACCAAAAAGCTCATATGAGCATTATGTTAGTAAATGTCAGTGTTACAAAGATGCTTGAAACCTAATCCTGTCAAATTCTCCAACAATTAAAGCTTTTCACTGATCTTATTGAAATGAAACTATGTGATCTATTTCAAATCAGTTGGAGCCAAAAATTGTGTGGTGGTACATGATGATAGTTTATGCAGTGTTTAAAAAGTTGAAATTGTGAGATAATATAGTTATATATAATATAATAGAGTGTGAATTTCTTCATTATTTTGTTGGATTCAAGACATAAATGCAGGCTAAATAAGTTATATGATATTAAACTGACCAATTTTGTTGCCTTAAATTCTCCATCTCAAAAGTAGCAAAAATTAATTATCAAAATTAAAATGTATTGAAAAGTTTCAATATTTAAACCAAAAATATTCATAGTTGACATGGATATTTATCATTGTTTTAATCACTAAGTCTGCTGGTGTTTAAATGCATTTATTTAGGATTATATTTTTGAATGTTTTTTATTTGTAGAATAAAAATTGCAGGTGCACGTAAGGTTTTAACATGCAANTTAGGTTAGTTTCATACGTGCAAAATTATTTGCTCACATAAATGCTCACCTAATTTGCATGTTAAAAACCTTACTTGCAATCATGTTAGAAACTAACGTTAGATCTAACATGAGCAGCATATATGCAAAATGTTAGCACCATTTCGTAAGGGAAGATATAATATTTTTGAACCATCTGTCTGTTAGGTCTTGCATACGTGCTGTTCTTGTTGCCACAATTCTTTTGAAATTGTTAACTGAATTTAATTAAGTGTTGTAGTTTAAAATATATCTTTGGGGGAAATTATGTATAGATGTGCATATCAACATGGAATTCTGATTCAGTATTGTCTGGGAGTTATGCCCCTTTTCAACTCAGTTCAACTATTGCTGAAATGGTTTGTTAGCACGACTTCTCTAAAACAGCTCAACAGAATTTCATTAATTTTTGTGGTACATTGTGATTGAGAAAATAATGTGTAATATCAAGGTGGAATGGTGGTTATTCTAATTTTTAACATAGAATTTGGCCAAATTTCTCCTGAAACATCTCATCATTCATCTGAAACTGCATAACTTGATAGTTATTTAGGAATTAACATGTAAATGTGCTGACAACTGGGAATTGTGGGTTAATTTTTATACGACCGCAAAAATTTTGCTGTAGTATTATGGTATGGCATTGGCGTCTGTGTCTGTTGACAGCATAACTTTAGTTCTAGTGGATGGATTGTTATCAAATTTAAGTATGATGTTTCTTGGCACAGTCTTAAGCGCAGGTTATAATGTTGGGTTGTGGCCAAAAAGGGGTAAAAGTAAGTATTTTCGTGTCTGTGGACAGCATATGATCTTTGGTTCTAGTGAACGGATCATTTTCAAATTGAGTATTGAGGTTTTTTGCTCCAAGCAAAAGCCTGGGTTTAAATTGCAGGTTTGTGGCCTGCACGTTTCAGAAAAAAGGGCCAAAAAGAGGTAAAATTCAGTGTTTTTGTGTCAGTGGACAGCATAACTTTGT